>JAQZBX010062736.1:0-16830 GCA_029593785.1 Cabassous unicinctus
TTTTTTTTCAAAGATTTTTCAAATTGTAGCTTTAACATTAGGGTCTTTTGTCAATTTTGAGTTGATTTGTGTATATGATGAGAATTATGGATCCAACTTCCTTCTTTTGCATGTGAATATTCAGTTATTTGAGCACCATTTGTTGAAAAGAAAATTCTTACTTCATTGAATTCTTTTGGTATCTTATTAAAACAGTTGACCATAACTGACCTCAGTGGGCAAAGCTGGAGTCTTTTGTGTCACATGGCATAATCAAACATGGCAGTTCCCTTTTTCTGAGTCTATCTGTTTGTCTGTTTATATCAGGCCCAGCAAAGGGACAGAAACTCACCTGTGTTAAGCCTCACTGTCATAATCCAATCAAATGCCCTAAAGAGATCTTATCAAGTAATCTAATCAAAAGCCCCTCAACTGAATTTAATAGAATCAAGGGGTCTCAAACTGCCATAAAACTTAACTTGGATTTTGATAAAGATTAGCTCACATCTGTAGAACAATTTTGAAGTATTGTCATTTTAGCCATATTTAGTAGTCTGGTGATTCATAAACTTGAGATATGTATCCATATATTTAGGTTTTATTGAATTTATTTTTTAAAATATATTTTTTTATTTTTTAAAGATACTTAGATTATACAAATGTTACACAAAAAATTTAGGGATTCCCATATGTCCTGCTCCCCCTACCTCCCACACCCTCCCACATAAACACCATCCTTCATTAGTGTGGCACATTCATTGCAATTGATAAACACATCCTGGGGCACTGCCATTGAACATGGAACATAGTTCACATTGTATATTACACTCTCTCCCACAGTTCTGCAGGCTATGGGAAGATATATAATAGCCTGTATATGTCATTGCAAGGCCATTCAGGAAAATTCCCAAGTCTGGAAAAAGTCTGTGCATTACACCTGTCTTTCCCTCCGCCTAACTCCAGAGCCTCCAGTCGCCACTGCCTACACGTCAATGCTGTAATTTCTTCCATAGCTAGAATTACAATAAGTCTATAGCACAATACCAGTAAGTTTACTGTAGTCCAAAGTTCATTCTCCAGTCCTGAGGATTCTGGGATGATAATGTCCACTCCATCTCTAATTGAGAGAGGGCATCGATCCCCTACAGATAATGGATGGGATTCTCTTGCTTGCAGTTGTAGACTCTCACAGTTCCTTGATATAATGTTTGTCCATCGTCAGATCTTTCTTAGTTGTCCTGGGTGAATTCAATGAACTGGAGAATAGGTGTTGCAACTCCATTGAGGCTAGGTCCCAATAGGCACATGGGCAGCCCAAAGATTCAAGTCTCTTGGATGTACACCTACTAACTCCAACACCAAGTACAGGTTCAAATAGAAGGGACAGATAAGCCATGTGTAGGGAAACCATAACTTATTCAGAATATGTCACTCTCAGGAGCACAAATTCCAAAGTAGTGCTTACTGGAAAGGTACCAAACTCTAGAGCTATCTGCTCTGACCATAAGACCTGGGAGTCTCCAGAGCCCTCAGCAGCCCTACAATTTGAGGTAGTATCCAATAAGGCAGTCTATGAGATCCTGCTGAGATGTGCATAAGTGTTACCTCTGGGATGACCTCCCAACTCACTATGAGGACTCTTAGCCATATAAACTCATTTGCCTTTAAATTTCCCCCCTTTTATTCGAGGTCTTTTTCCAGCTGTGTTGCTACTTGGTGCTTGGTAGTAATTCCATGGTGCCAGGGAGGTTTATCCTTAGGAGTCATATCCAAACCCTGAGGGGAAGGTAATACATTTATACGCTGAGTTTGGCTTAGAGAGAGACCACATTTGAGCAACAAGGAAGTTCTCAGGAGGCAACTCTTAGGTACTCCACAACACTAGGCTAAGTTTCAATTTCAAGAGCAAAGACTCACAAGCATAGTCATCAATATCAAGGGCCTATCAATGGACCATTCTTCTTCACTAGTCATTGCCCCTGCACTTGGGGGACAGTTGCTGCTACATTAGAGAACAAGACAGAGCTCTACAGGATGGGAATTCAATATTCTCTCTGTTATTGTGTGACTTTCAACCTGCTGTGACAATGCCCCATGAACATTTGAACACATTTATATACCTTATGTGTATGTCCAGGTGAACTTCCTCCCATGTATCCCCCAACACTGACACCCCTCACCAATGATCCTCCCCTGCCCATGTTGTAACCCTTCTGTGATCTAAAGGTACTTCAAAAATGAAGCCAATAAAATAGCCAAATACAATTAATAGGAAAAATGAAATAATAATGGTAGGTTTAAATATAAAAAACAAAATATGTAAAAATTTAAAGAAAACTAATTATAAAATAACATTTAAAAATTGGGATATTAAAAAATAATAAAAAATATTTTTAAAAATGATTTTTACATTTTGCCTTTCATCACTGTAATATCTGTTGTCCTGTATATACAGTGATATTTTCTTCCATTTATTTCCCACTGTCTTACTTTTTTTCGTTTTATTTTTTAAAGAAGTTTTGGGTCACAGTAAAGTCACATACAGACTACAGGGCACTCCCACATAACCAGCATCCTCTCCCTTTCCCCCTTCCTGTATTATTACCTTTTATATCTTGTTGGTAAATTTGTTACAACTGATATACAAATAGTGAAGCATAGCTACTAACCATGGTCAACGTTTTATGTTATGGTTTACATTTTAGACCATGCACTTTTATAAATTTTGATGATATTTAACATGGCTTGTGTTCATCATTGCAAGATGATGTAGAACACTTCCACTGCCCACTAAATACCCTTGTTTCATCTATTCTATTCCTCCCTCCCCCTCCCCTTGGGTACCACAGCAACCACCTGGCTTTACTCCTTGGATGACAAGATTCATAGTTACTTGCAACAACACTAAGGTCTTGACACATTTGTTTGTCCTCCATTATAAAGAACCACCCATGCTCTCGAGAGACTCCCATTCCTCTGTTTGAGAACATATCAGCATCCCCAGGATGGGAGTCCAACTCCTTCCTGC
This sequence comes from Cabassous unicinctus, assembly GCA_029593785.1. Lineage (NCBI taxonomy): Eukaryota > Metazoa > Chordata > Mammalia > Cingulata > Chlamyphoridae > Cabassous > Cabassous unicinctus. The sequence goes on from JAQZBX010062736.1 coordinate 3,008, forward strand.
TCATTTTGTGGGTCTCCACTCACTGATACAACACATTATGACAAAATGATCACTTAATTCACTTTAACTTTAAACCACATAACTGCCAATCCCCAGTGTTCACGTGGCTCCTCCCCCAACCCTCTCCCTATTGACTTTATTTTACTAATATTTTATAGTTTTCAAAGTATAAATTAGCACTTTTTGGCTAAATTTATTCTAAAATATTTTATTCTTTTTGATAGTCAAAAATGACATTTGTCATAAATGGAATTATTTACTTAACTTCCTTTTTGGTCTGTTCATTGTTGCTGCATAAATATGAAATAATTTTTGTTTACTAATCTTATATCCTGTAATCTTGTCACTCTTGTTTATTTATTCTAATAAACTTTGGGTGGATTCCACAGGACTTTCTAAATATGAGATCATTTCACCTGCAAAGGAATATACTTTCAATTCATTTCCAGTTTGGATTTGTTTTTTTGTTTGTTTGTTCAAACTATGAACATCTGCATGCAGGTTTTCATCTGCAAATAGATATGCATTTGTCTGGAATTTTTTCCTGTTTTAAATCTAGAGTTTTAGCTAACAATTTGAATGTACCTGAACAGTTAGCTCTGAACTAACAATGATAAAGACACTTGAATATTTTTAAACATCAAATAGGCTGTAAGTATTTCAGATTGTCTCCTCTAGTCTCAGTAACAAATATAGCCTCAGAAACACAGAAAAATGGGGGAGAGGAGGCAATATGGTGTTGGCTTAGGAGCGTACCTGTGGACAGCTCCCAGAGCATGGCAGATTGTGGAAAGGGTCCTGCCTGGGGGTCTGTGCTGTGGGCGTGTGGAGTGAGAAGCTTGGGACATCTATCAGCGCAGATCGATGGCGTGGACTAAACAGAAGGCTTAGATCACAGAAGGGTTACAATGGGGGCTGCAGAGGATCATTGGTGGGGGGTGTCTGGGATGGGGGATTCATGGGAGTAAGTTCATCTGAATATACATGAAAGATATATAAACTTGTTCAAATGATCAAGGGATGGGGCATGGTCATGGTGGGTAGACAATCACTCAATAAATGAGGGAATCTGAATTCCCAGCCTGGAGAGCTCTGCCACATTCTCCAAGGGAGCAGCAACAGTCCCTTGAGTACAGAGGCAATGTCTGGCAAAAGAAGATGGCCCACTGATGGGTTCTTGTTATTGAGGACTAGCCTTAAGAGTCTTTGCTCTTCTAATTGAAACTTAGCCTACTGTTATGGGGTGCCTAAGGGTTGCCACCTGAGAGCCTCCTTGTTGCTCAAATGTGGCCTCTCTCTTAGCTAAACTCAGCATATGAATGAATTACCTTCCCCCCAACTTGGGACGTGACTCCCGGGGATTAGCCTCCCTGGCAACGAGGGATTAATACCAAGTGCCAACTGGCAACACGATTGGAAAAATACCTTGAATAAAAGGGGGAAAAGGTAAAGAGAAATGAGTTCATGTGGCTAAGAGACTCCAAAGAGAGTCAGGAGGTCATCCCAGAGGTAATGCTTATTCACACCTCAGTAGGATCTCATAGAACACCAAAGTGGATATCACCCCACACAAAAAGGCTCCTGAGGCCTCTGGAGACATCCAGGTCCTATATAAGTAGGGATAGCCCCAAAGATTAATGCCTTATTAGTGGGTTCTTCTTTGGAATCTGTGCTCCTGAGAGTGACAGAGTTGGACTCAAGTAAGCCTTCCCTGCACATGGTCCATCAGTCCCTTCTATTCAAACCTATATGTGATGCTTGAGTTTTTAGGTGTACTTCCAGAGACAGAAGCCTCTGGCCTACCAAAGTGCCAGCTGTGCCTCGAATATTGGTGGAGCTGCAACTCCTACTCTACAGCTCAATGGACTCATCCAAGTCACCTGGCGAGGAGACGACGATGGGCAATGGTCATCTCAGGGAATGGAGAGGGCCTGCAGCTGCAGGCAGGATAACCCCATCCACCATATCCATGGGATATAAGCCCTCTCTCACTTGGAGGTGGAGTGAACATCACCATCCCAAACTCCTCAGGATTGGGGGAGGAGCTATGGGCTGGACTGGATATGGTGGTGTTCTGTTGTAGACATATTGTGATTCAAGCAATGGAAGAAATTGTAACAGTGAGGTGGAGCCGGTCACCACTGGGCGTTTTTGGGGTGGGGAGGGGAGGAGCAGTTGAAATACAGGGGATTTTTTGGGACTTGGGGGTTGTCATGAGTGGCGTTGCGTCAATGGATGTAGGCCATTTTGCATCAGCATATACCATGCAGAACTGTGTATGAGAGAGTGTGGTCTATGAAGTGAACTGTGGTCTATGCTTGGTGGCAAGGCCCCAGGATGTGTATATCCATTGCTGCCACACTGATGAAGGATGTTTGTGTGGGATGTTGTGGGAGGTGTGGGAGGTGGGGAACATGGGAATCCCTGTAATTTCTGAGTAATATTTAGGTAATCTAAGCACCTTAAAAATATCTATCTCTATATGTATAGATATATAATAACATTTATGTAAGCAAATGCACATATATGCATATATATTTATATATCATTTTACAAATATTGGTATGTATTGTGAAAAATTTGATTTTTACCCACAATAAAAAAAAAATTTGAAGTCATGCCTTCCAAAGAACAAAGCAGTGTAAATAGGATGTACTCTCTATTTATATCAATAGAGCTATTGTATTAGAAATTTGATTTAATTTTCTTAATTGTAGATAATAGTCTGTATAGGGAGTAAAAAAATAAAGGAACTCTATTTAAAAATTAGGTAAGTTTTTAAAAGGTGATATTTACCTTTCCACTGTCCATTGATATATACCAATTAGAGATCATATGTAATTTTTTTATGATGGAGGAATATAAATGCATTTTAAACTTATTTTAGTATTTAGCTAATTTACCTAGAGTCATTTTAGTTTTCTATGTGTTTGTTAAATTTCATGGTCTATTTAAGTTTGATGACTTGAAAAAAGAATTCAAATATGTGAGGGCATTATTTTGCATTGTTATAAAGTATTAAATTCCAGAATTTTGACATGTCATAATAGAATTGTAATATGACCAAGGGAAAATGGCTTAGAGTGTGGAGTCAGAGAAACCTTAGCTTGAATCCTGACTGTGCTAGTAACCAACTGTGTAGCTTTAGTCAATTTAATGTTCAAAGGGAACCAGTTTTCTCATGTAGAAGATTATACTAAATTATTTTGATTGCATGGTGTGATGTAGATTACATAAGATGATGTACAAACAAATCCCAGCTCCTAGTACCATTTATTAACATGTGGTAGCCACTATCATAGCTTTTTCTCTTCCACAACCTCAGTATTTGTATAACTATTCTAAATGAACATCTATTACTTTGTTTTCTGAGTAAATATGTTGAGGAAATGATTTTACTCAAGTCTTCTAAATTGATCTTTGTTTTTTCTTTGAAATAAATTCAGGATATAAATAAAAAAAAAACACAGAAAAATGAAATTAATTCCAATTAATTTAATAGTAACATAAATATATTTCCCAAAACATTTTTGTTAATTGTAAAGGCATTAATGGAAACACAAAATCACAAAATTAATAATTACAGAACAATTCAATATATATATGTTAATCTTTATAATCTTGTCTGAAGTGAATGCAATGGGAATCCTATAAATGAAAATTTTCTTGAATGTGAAACACCTTGGTATTTTGTTTTTTAATCATGAATGAAAAAAAGGGATACTTAAAAGGATAAATGGGATGAGTTTTAAATTTTAAATACTCCAAAATCACACTTCAAGGCATCCTATACATGTAAGTAAAACTTTAAAATCTTAGGAGGAAATTATATGGGGTTCCTTTTACAATCTCAGAAGAAATTTTATGGGCAACCATCTTCTCCCTTCAGAAATAAACCAAGACCTAGAAAAAAGAAGAAAATTTGGTAAAAAAAAAACAAAACAAGTTTTTGTAAACAGAAATTGGAAACAAGCTTTATTTTTATTTGTACAGAGGTCCCTCATGCTTTAGAATACGTAAAATAAATGTCAAACTTAAAAATGAAGAAAATTCCAGCTATAATATTAAATCTATTTTTGCAATTTAAGGATCTTTTTCCTCCCTTAGGAAGCACTCTATTTCTTTGTGTCCTTAAAGGAAAACCTCCTATATACATTTATTTTCTCCAATAATAGTGAAATATATATATATGTAATATTGCACTTTCTATTATATTTTATATTGATTCAAATATTAATAGCCTAGAACATCATAAAAGTTGTGTGATAGGCTATATTTTTTAATGATACATCTATCCAAATTACATAACTTTCCGTTTCAGTCCTGTTTCCTCATATGTCAAGTAAGTGTGTAGAATGAAAGAAGTGTTGTACAATTGCTAAAACCATTAGCATTCATGAAATTCTTATGATTATTAATAAATGAGAACTAACTGGCCAAATATTTTAGGATCAATAGTGACTTAAAATCAACAGAAAATATGTTTTGCTTCTGTGACCTTTTTTCACAGCATCTTTCACATCGTTGTTTCTCAGACTGTAAATCAAGGGGTTTAACATGGGAATCACCAGTGTACTGAAAACAGAATACCTTCTTCTGTTCTACAGAATACTGGGAGCTTGGCTGAATGTAACTAAAGCTTAGGGTACTGTAGAATATGGTCACAGCAGTCAGGTGAGAGGCACAGGTGGAAAAGGTTTTTGGTCTGCCTGCTGCTGAGCAGTTGTTGCTCAGAATAGCAACAACAATGAACCTGTAGGAAATGATCACAATCAAGAAGGTGCCCATGGCAATGACCCCGGAAAAGGTTAACAGCAACAGTTCATTCATGAAGGTGTCAGAACATGACAGCTTTAGCAATGAGGGAATATCACAGAAGAAGTGGCTGACAGCATTTGTCCACAGAAGGACAATCTCCCTAAGCTTATGGTGTGTATTAATGAGTTAATTATTCCACATACCCATGACCCAATGACCAGCACTACACACTTTCTCTTGGACATGACTGAAGTGTAAAGCAAAGGGTTCACAATGGCCACATAGCAGTCATATGCTATTACCGACCGCAAGAAACCTTCTGTGGTGACAAACACCCCAAAACACAAATGCACCATGCAAGCAGGGAAAGAAATGATTCCCTTGACAACCAGGAAGTTGGTCAGCATTTTGGGTGCAATTGCAGATGAATAGCAGGTATCTACAAATGATAGGCAGCTGCAGAAAAAATACATGGGTTCGTGGAGCTTGGGAGTGACCTGGATTAAGAAAATCATGCCCAGATTCCCCCCCAAAGTAATGAAATAATTCACCAAGAACAACACAAAAAGTACAACTTTGAGTTCAGCAAGATCTGTCAAAACCATTTCCTACTACAATTTCTCGTAGCTGCTTCCCTACATTATCTTCTGGGAGCTTTATGGTCTTGGCTCTTATATTTAGGTCTTTAATCCATCTTGAGTTAATTTTTGTAAAAGGTTTGAGATGGTGATCCTTTCATTCTTTTGGATGTGGATATCCAGTTCTCCAAGCACCATTTGTTTCAAAGGCCATTCTGCCCCAGTTAAGTGGGCTTGGGGTCCTTGTCAAATATCAGTTGACCATATAAGCAAGGATCTATATTAGAAGTCTCGGTTTGGTTCCATTTATCAGTATATCAATCCTTGTGCCAACACCATGCAGTTTTGACCACTGTAGCTTTGTAGTATGCTTTAAACTCACATAGCATGATTCCTACAATTTTGTGTTGCTTTCTAAATATGTTTTTTGGCTATTCAGGGCCACTTTTCCTTCCAAGTAAATTTCATAATTGACTTTTCCAATTCAGTAAAATATGCTGTTGTAATTTTTATTGGGATTGTGTTAAACCTTTAAGTCAATTTGGGTAAGACAGACTCTTAATGATGCTTAGTCTTCTAATCCATGAACAAAGAATATTCTTCCCTTTGTTTAGGTCTTCTTTGATTTCCTTTAAGAATGTTTTGTAGTTTTCTGAGTACAAGCCCTTTATATCTTTAGTTAAGTTTATTCCTAATTATTTGATTCTTTTAGTTGCTATTGTAAATGGATTTTTAAAAAATTTCCTCCTCAGATTGCTCATTATTTGTGTACAAAAATGCAACTTATTTTTGCATGTTGATCTTATATCTGTCACTTCACTGAACTCATTTATCAATTCTAGAAGCTTTGCTGTACATTTCTCAAGGATTTTTTTTATAGGATCATGTCATCTCCAAATAGTGAAATTTCTACTTCTTCCCTTCTAATTTGGATGCCTTTATCTTTTTCTTGCCTAAGTGCTTGAGCAAGTACTTCTAACACAATGTTAAATAAGGACAGTGACAGTGGGCATCCTTGTCTTGTTCCAAATCTTAGAGGGAAAAACCTTAACATTTCACCATTGAATATGGTATTAGCTGTGGGTTTTTCATATATACCCTTTATATGTTGAGGAAATTTCCTTCTATTCCTATATTTTGAAGCATTTTTATCAAGAAAAGATGCTGTATTTTGTCAAAAGCTTTTTCTGCATCAAAAGAGATGATCATGTGATTTTTTCTTTTGATCTCTTAATGTAGTGTATTACATTGATTGATTTTCTTATGTTGAGCCATCTTTGCATATCAGAGATAAAACCCGCTTGGTCATAGTATATAATTGATTTGATGTGTTGTTGAATACGATTATCAAGTGTTTTGTTGAGGATTTTAACATCCAGGTTCATTACAGAAATTGGTCTATAGTTTTCTTTTTTTGTGGTGTCTTTATGTGGCTTTGGTATTAGGGTGACGTTGGTATCATAGAATGAGTTAGGCAATGTTGTCTCCATTTCTATTTTTTAGAAGAGTTTAAAGAGAATTTGAGTTAGTTCTTTCCAGAGTGATTGGTAGAATTCACCTGAGAAGCCATCTGGTCCTGGCCTTTTTTTAGTTGGGAGGTTTTTGATGATTAATTCAATTTTGTTACTTGTGAATTGTCAGCACATATAAAGAAACACAACATCTCAAAAAGAAAAAGAAAAGCAACCCATTTAAAAAATGGGCAAGAGATTTGAATAGACACATCTACAAAGAAGAAATACAAATGGCTAAAAATCACATGAAAAGATGCTCAACAGCACTAGCTATTAGGGAAATGCAAATCAAAAGTACAATGAGATATCATTTTACAACTACTACACTGGCAGCTGTTTAAAAAGCAGAGAACTACAAGTGTAGGAGAGGATGTGGGGAAAGAGAACACTTATTCACTGCTGGTGGGAATGTATAATGGTACAGCCATTGTGGAGGACAGTTTGGTGGTTCCTCAGGAAGCTAACTGTAGAACTGCCATATGATCCAGGAATACCACTTTGGGGTATATACATAGAAAACTGGAATCAGGGACATGAACAGATATATGCACACCAATGTTCATAGTGGCTTTATTCACTATTGCTAAAAGTTGGAAGAAAACCAAGTATCCATCAACAGATGAATGGATAAACAAAATGTGGCAAATAACTACAATAGAATATTAGACAGCTGTAAAAAGGAAAGAAGTGTTGAAACATGGGAAAACTTTGATAAATCTTGATGACATTATGTTGAATGAAGTAAGCCAGACATTGAAGGACAAATATTGCATGACTTCACTGATATGACTTAAGCAAATTATGCAGAATCACAGAGCTAGAGTCTGGAAGATAGGTTATCAGGAGACAGAAAGGGAATATAGGGTGGTGAGCCAATGCTCAATATGGCAAAAATCTATGAAAAAGTAGAAAGGGGGTGGTTGGGCCATGGATGTGGGTGATAGTGGTGCAGTGATGTGATTGGGTTTGACAGTGCTGGAATGTGAGAGGGAGTAATGTGTGTGGGGGGGTTTGGTTGAACTATCCATGGAACTGGGCAAAGGGCTGAAGGAAAGAAAGGTGAACTCTGGGGATTTGTAGATCTGTGGTTATAACTAAATGGTGGGAATATTCTTTTGGCAAATATGGCATGGGAGGGTTTTTGGTGCAGGGAATTGGAGGTTTTGGAATGTGAAGGGTAAGGCGCACCTGGGGCATATTTCTGTGGAATATGGAAGTGTTCATCTTGTCATTGTGTGTTATCTCAGTGTGTAGAGACCCACACAATAAACAGGAAAATTTTAAACTCACATCCTGGGGAGTCCTGCTATGTTCTTATTTAGAGGGGCAAGAATCTCTCAATAACATAGGCAGTGCCTAAGAAAAGAAAATAGACAAATATGTCAAGCCCTCAATATTAGTGCAGGTAACTATGAACCTTATTCTTCAAAAATTGAAACTTAAGAGTTACTATAGGTCCTGAGAGGAGAGGAGGGAACATAGGGCACTTTTAGGGCATTGGAATTGTTCTGCATGATCTTGCAATGATAGATACAGTTCATTTTAAATTCTGTCAAAAACTATAAAAGTGTATGGTGCAAAATGTAAGCCATAACATAAACTACTGACTATGGTTAGTAACAATGCTTCAGTATTTGTTCATTAATTTTAACAAATGTACTATACACATTAAAAATATTATGAATAAGGGAGAGGGGTAAGGGGGAAGTTGTTGGGTAAATGGGAATCCCCTATATCATCTATGTGCCTTTTCTAAAACCTAAAGCTTCTTTGATGATAAAGTTAAAAAAAAAAAAAAAGAAACTGGGGGAACATACAGAAGAAATTTTCACTTTACCTAAAAGATAACAGATCTTACAGAGATGAAATAAAAGTGATTTTATTTTTTTATTTTTGTATTGTATTTGTTATTTGTTATTATTTTTATTTTATTTTTATTTCTACTTGTATACTTTTTGGTTTTATTTTTGTAGAGGTTTTGGGTGACAAAAGGGCCACAACTGTGGCAGGGGAGGATCACTGTTGTGGTATGTCAGTGATGGGAAGATGCTGGGGAAGGGTGCACCTGGGGCATGTCTTTATGGCATATGAATATGTTCAAGTGGACATGGGGCATTGTCTTGGTGGGTGGAGACCCACAAAATAGCTAAAAGAATCTTGAATTTCCATCCAGGGAATTCCTGCTGCATTCTCTAGTAGAGTAGCAAGTATCCCATGAGTACATGGGCAGTGTCTAGAGAAGGAGGACAGACTGTATAAATGTCCTACCTTCCTCCCAGTGTGGGACATGACTCCCAGGGATAGGCTTCCCTGGCACCAAGGGATTATTACCAAGCATCAACTTGTGGTGCATTTAAAAACAGACCTTGACAAAAAGGTGGAAATATTAAATACAAATGAGTTTTTCTGGCTAAAAGATTTCAAAGTGTGTTGGGATGTCATTCCACAGGTTATGCATATGCACAGCTCAGCAGGATCTCATTGACTGCCACAGTAAACAGTGCCTCAGTGGGGCTCCTGAGGGCTCTAGAGCATCTAGACACTGTAAGCAGGGCAGAAAAATCTCAGGAATTTGTACCCTGTCAGTGGGCCTTCCTTTGGAACATATGCTACCCAGTGTAACAGAGTTAGACTCATTTATCATTTCCTTACACAGGGCTCTTCTGCCTCTTTTGTTTGAACCTATAATGAGCATTATGCTCATTAAATATATGTCCCAGAGACTTAAATCTTTAGTCTGTTAATATGTCGGTTGTGCCCTGAATCTCAGCAAGTTGCAACATCTACTTTCCAATTCATTGGACTCACTTAGGGCAATGAACAAAAGGATGATGATGGAATACATCCATCCCCCAAAACAGAGAGTATTTACAACTGCAAGCAAGACAGTTGCATCCATCTGCTCCATAGGATCTGTGTTAGTCAGCCAAAGGGGTGCTGATGCAATGTTCCAGAAATCTGTTGGCTTTTATAAAGGGTATATATTTTGGGTAGAAGCTTACAGTTACAAGGCCCTAAAGAGTCCAACTCAAGGTATTTCCTCACCAAAGTCTGTTGCCACATATTGAAGCAAGATGGCAGGTGACCTCTGCCTGGTCTCCACTTTCTTCTTCCTCTTATGGCTCCAAGGGCCTAGCTTCTTCCAATCTCAGCTGTAGGATGGAGGGCTCATTTCTTTCCAGGCCTTCTCAGCTGCTCAGGGCTCTAGTCTCTTCAACTGCAAGCTATCAGGTGAATGGTTCAGCACTCACAGGGGCTTTAGTTGTTTGAGCCTTCTCCTTTCTGTCCCCTGGAAGGGCCAAAATGACAAAGTTCTCTACTCTTCTGTGTCTATGGGGCTCTCCTTCTTCCTGTGCCTTTTTCTGTGTGTTTTCTTGAGTGAGTGTCCATTTATACAGCCCATTAAGGGTGCAGGGATTCAACCCTGAGTTATACCCTACTGATGTAGTCGAATCAAAGTCCTAATCTTAACATAATTTAATCAAAAACATCTCAGCTGAATCTAATACAATCAAAGGGGATCTCACCCAGAGGAACAGACCAGTTTACAAACATAATTCCCCTTTTTGGACTTCATAAATAATCTCAAACTGTCACAGGATCCAAGCCCCATCTCAATCAGAAACAGTGGGCATCACCAACCCAAAATCTTCAACATTGAGGAATGAACAAATATAAGATGAGAATGAAAATATGGAGTAAAGTAGATTTATTATTATTCTAACATGGAAGAACCTGTGTAATTGACATAAAGTCAGTGGTCACGAGAGATTCTAAGAGGAGGGAAAGGGAAGAATCAGTGTAACATCGGGCATTTGGGGGACATTGGAATTGTCCTGCATGACATTGCAATAATGGATACAGGCTATTATATATTTTGTCAAAACCTATAAAATTGTACAAGCAAAGTGTAAACTATAATGTAAACTATAAACCATGGTTGGTAGCAATGCTTCAATATGTGTTCATCAATTGTAACAAATGTACCACATTAATTAAAGATGTTAATGGGGAAAAGTGTGGGAGGGGGAGTGGTGGGGTATATAGAAACCCCCATATGTTTGATGTAGCATTTATGTGATCTAAAGTATTTTTAAAGTAAAAAAAAAATTTTTTTAAGTTCATATTATGCCCCAGCATCTTGATAGCAAAAATATGCTTCTTCTGAGCAGTAGTAACCACAGACTTGACCTCACATGCATTGAAGTTGAATTTTGCTGCCTGCAAAACTCAGTGATTTCAATCTCAGAAACTAATCTAAAGTTGTAAGTATTGGTAGCACTGTAGGACTCCTGAGAGAAACAAATTAAAAACTTCTATGAATAGATGCAGTCTCAACAAAGCCTTCCAGTATTGTCACAGAGAGTTTTATTTAAATGTGAATTAACCACTCATTTGCAAAACATGATGAGGAAGTGCATCTCCAAGAATTAGAATCCAGAAAACAGTAAATTTATTTAAAACATTTAAAGAAATAGATGTCATTAAAAGGATAAAAAAAATAAAGGAAAAAAGCCTCTTCCAAAAAGACTAGGATGACAGGATGCTTGAACTGGTACTGTTCAAAGCAAAGGATGTGGATAAAATCAGTAATTGATAAAATAGTAGGAAAAAAATCAATGATAAATGATAGGTAGGTAAATAGATTGATAGTTATGACAGCGATGATAGATGACAGATGATAGATAGATAGATAGATAGATAGATAGATAGATAGATAGATAGATTAAAAACAAAACAAAACAATCACATAAATAGTAGAGGAAACCTACATAGGCAGAAAGAAGTTGTGTCTTCGTGTGGGAAGTAATGGTAGCCCACTGTTGTGAGAGCGATTAAGTTATATTAAGAAACTATTTGGGGAATGTGATGTTAACTTGTTCATTTTTTTCTCTCGTCAAAAATGCCCAGGCATGGACATATTGTCACAGGCCAACCGAGCTCTGTCCCTGAAATCAGTAGAAATCTTCAGGTTGTGGATAAAATAAGAATACCTGAAGAGCTTTGGATATCCACTGCATATTCCCTCTTTCTGAGATTCCTTCTTACCTGCTCATTAACTTCAATGCTAAAAGCTTTTTGTAAGTGTGGCATCCTGGCATATTCTTTGCAGGCAGATTGCTTCAGGCAGAACTTACAATGGCATGGCATAGGAGGTTAATGGAAAGGGTGTTAAATTACAATGCCTTGCCTTGAAGAATATTCTTCTTTCAATAATTCACCAAAAAGAATTATGCCTCTTACCCTTGGGTATACATGACTTGCTAAGGGAGGAAATTCTCCAGAAAATAAGAGCTCAACTGGGAAAATAAAATCTAGATAGAAGAACTTCTTTAACTATACTTGCTGTAACAGAAGTAATTTAAGAAACAAGTGAGTAATTTTAAAAATATGCTTAATGAACGTCTTCAAAATGGTCATGGGCAGATGTTGGTACTATGGAGAAGTATGTTGATACTAGTAGTATGCAGAAATGCATTTCCAAAATAATGCTCTTATTACACTCTAATTGTATCTTGTTTGAACAATACATTTCAAAATATTGATGCACTGCAGAAAGAAATAAGATCCTCAAAAGCCAACAAAACAAATTGAAAAAGCAAACAGAGGTACATTGTGTGGAGAAATCTTGGCAGCAAAACCAAAAGTAGTATGGAATGGAAGATATGTCTGACAGAGTTGAATTGGAGACTCTGGTAGATATTATACCTATTACTCAGGCAAAGCAATTTTATATATTCTCAGAATGAAATTATTCCAGTTAATCTGGTTACTCAAAAGACCTAAGGATTCCGAGAATTTTAGGAAAAAATATAATTGCATGTATACCATTAAGTAGACAAGGAACCAAATCTTACAGAGTCTGAAGAAATAAGAATTTCAGATATATGAAGCAATGTATTCATATTATGAAATAAATATGGAGAAATATTTACAGAATCTAAGATGACATTAAAAAACTGAAAGATAAAGAATAAGTCATTTATACTGGGAAATATTGAAAAAAAGGAAGAAAGATACCTATATTAATATCAGAAAAAATGACTTTAAGAAAAATTATCATGATATAGCCAAGACACAGTAAATAAAATTTAAGTAATTAGAGAAATATAGTAATTCTTTATCTTTATGCATTTGTATCAATTATTGGGTTAGGTCTTTAACTCCTTTTCTTTTTCTCAGGGATGCCCTAAAAATGCTGACTCTACTAAACATTGGGATTGTTTTATCAGAAGGTGGACAACCAGGGAGTTTTTTCTAAAACAGCTTTGATTATCATAAATAATTTGGAAATTCATGAACTTATGTTGTCATGTAGCCAGAAAATGAATCTTTGTAATTGATTTATACATATATATTTACCCAAATGAAAAGCCTAAGAAGCCCTAAACCCAAACCCAGGGAAATTGGCTAAGTGTATAGTCAAAGAATGCCACGCACAGGAAAACTTAGCAAAACATTACTCTCCCCTGCTCTTATGAGCAAAATTGTTGAAAACTAAAACCATAAAGCAAGAAATAGAAGATAATGTATGAAGGAGTAAAGAAATAGAATCTTTCTCAAGTTTCCATGGCCATCTGGTTAAACATTATTATATTAGGATGCAAAGTAACTCTCACCATTGATCTCCTGGAAGTCAGCAAAGGAAGCTAGTGCTGCAGCCAGGTAACCACAGAATCCCAAAGATATTTTTTTAAAACACCGGAACACTTTACCAACAAATATGAACAGAAGTCTGATAACGCTATAATGACAAACATTCTCTAAAAAAAGAACGAGGTGGCACATTGCCAATTCTAGATACAGCTGAATGAAAAGGATCATTGGATTGATCCTGGCATCCAAGCTACTAACTTTCGTTAGCCAAATTTTCTGAAACGTATGACAACTGGCTTGTAATGGGTAAAGGTAAGAATTTGATACATTTATCCGGAAAGAGGCATCTGCTCCTACTCTTTCATTGACTATGAAA
>JAQZBX010062737.1:0-16831 GCA_029593785.1 Cabassous unicinctus
TCTCTAGCTATAAGGTAAATGCCAATCAAAATGTGGGCATGAGGTAGAAAGTATAGAGGTGGGAACAACCAGAATGAGATACCATCTTACATATGTTAAATGGTGGCTATCAAAAAAAAAACAAGCAGACTATGAGTGATGGAGAGGATATAGACGAATGGAAAACCTCATCCACTCCTGGTGGGATTGTAGAATGGTCCAGCCACTATGGAGGACAGTTTGGCAGTTCCTCAAAAAACTAACTATAGAACATCTATATGATCCAGGGATACCATTGCTGGGCATATCCCTGAAGAATTGAAAGCAAAGACATGAACACATATATACACACCAATATTCAAAGCTGCATTGTTCACTACTGCCAAAAGCTGGAATCACTCCAGGTGCCCATCAAGAGATGAATGGATAAACAAATTGTGGTACATACATACAATGGAATATTACTCAGCTGTAAAATGGAATAAAGTGCTAACACATGGGATGACATGGGTGAATCTTAAATGCTTTATGTTAAATGAAGCAAGCCAGGCATTGAAGAATGAACAGTACATGACTTAACTGATATGAATTAAGGAAATTGAGCCATCTCAGAGAGCTATTGTCTGTAAAAGACATTTACAAGAAATAGAAAGAGAAGAGAAGTTTATGAGCCATTACCCATATGGACAAATTCTATGGTAAAATGACAGTGTGTAGTTGTGTATTGAAGGGATAGAATAGGAGGGTAGTGATTTTATTGGGTTGGGTGGTGCAGGTTTGACAGGAGGGTAGATTTTGGAATGGTGTGTTAGAAGGTCCAGGGTACTTGGGGGAGGTTTGGGAGAGGGACCAGGTGAACACTTGAGATTTGTGGGTATGAGGTTGAAGGTATAGAGGGGAGAATGCTCTTATGGCAATATGACAAGGAAGATTCACTGGTTTAGAGTGTTGGTTGAGGGGCATTTGGGACAGGGTGCACGTGGAGCAGGCTTCTAGGGAGTTTGTTCAATTTGTCATAATGTGTTGTATCAGTGGGTGAATACCCACATAATGAGAGGGAAGGAGTTTTCTCCCATCTTGGGTGGACTGATTTGTTCAGAAATATACAGACAGGAGGTTCTCAAGATCAAGCATGGTGCCTAATAGGGGAGGACAGACCAGTGTCTTGTTGTATGCAACTATGAATCTTGTCATTCGATGAGTCAAGCCAGGGGGTTGCTGTGGGCCCCAGTGGAATGGGGTGGGTTGAATAGAATAGATCAAACAGGTTATACTTTGTGGTCAGTGGAAATGTTCTTCATTACCAGACAGTGATAGACACAGGTTATGGTAAATATCATCTGTGATGGTTAGGCAAATGTGTCAACTCGGCCAGGTAATTGTGTCCAGGTGTTTGGTCCAGCAAGACAGATATCTCCTGTTGATTCTGTTTCTCAAGATAACCCTAACAAATAGAGCTTGGTACTGGGAGTGGTTCTTGAGGAACAGAGTCTTAAACATGGGATGTCTGAGGTGGTTCTGGGAGTTTTGTAATTGACTCTCTACTCTAATTGGACTCAAGGGTACTAATGACTCCTTTTACAATAATAAAGAGGTTCCTAACACTCCATGGCATGAGCTGGCAATTGAGATATGCAAAATAACACCACTGGATTCCCCTACTTCGATGCTTATAAGAAGCAAGGATCTGGGTGAGAGTGTTTTCAACACCTTAACAGAATTTTGTGGAGTCAAAAATTATAATGATGTTGGCTGGCTCCTCCTAGATACTCTGGATATAGTTAAAAAAGAAAGAGATATGATAAAGTCTTCAAATTTGAAACTTAAAAGTTGCATGAATGTTATGAAAGTTTCAATGTGTGCCTTGAAAGAAAATTTTGTCTCCTGTAGCCACAGACTTGAGATATCTGAGAATCAAACCCAGACTCTCATTGTAAAAGTAGCAGAATTACAGAGGAAACTAAAATTTCAATCTTGCAGGTTTCTGCAATTAAAGTGAAGGCATTGATTGGAAAGGAGTAGAACCCCAAGGATTGGGATAGAAATATATGGGATGATAATAATATTGCTGCGGATGGTGGAGCCCTAAATTCTGCTTTACCAGATAAAACTGTGATGTCCTGCCCTGTGGAGACCACACCTTGTCAACCTTTTATCATCCAGCCTCCAGTCTGCCTGAGAGAGTCCAGACCTCCTTCCAGCCCTGAGATAAGTATCAGTCAAATGAAAACCTGCACTGCCCAGATTCTGGTCTGCCCCAGGGAGTCTGGATCCCCTCCCAGCCCTGAGGCAGAAGCCAGCCAAACTCCAGCATGCACTGCCCAACTTCCAGTCCACCCTGAGGAATCTGTCTTCCAACCTCTGTCTGAAGAGATTAATCCTGTCTCATCAGAATTAAATGCAAAGAAATACCCTGAGGTCAGTAGACTGCAAGACATCTCTAGTCCTTCTCCTTATGCACACTCCCCTCTCCCTTGTCTTTGAGACCCATTAGTAGATGAAAATCATAAGCCCCCATAGGTGAAATACAAAGGGTGACCCATGAGGAAGTACGCTATACTCTGAATGAACTCCATGAATTTTCTAACTTATATAGAGAGAAATCAGGAGAATATGTGTGGGAATGGATACTATGGGTATGGGATAATGGTGGAAGGAATATAAAGTTGGATCAGGCTGAATTTATTGATATGGGCCCTCTAGGCAGAAATTCTGGATTCAACACTGTAGCTTGAGGGTTAGAAAGGGCTCTAACAGTTTGTTTGGGTGGCTGACTAAAGCATGGACCAAACGATAGCCTAGCATGTCTGATGTTGAGATGCTCGATTAGCCCTGGTATACATTAGATGAGGGGATTCAAAGGCTTAGAGAGATTGGAATGCTGGAATGGATTTTCCATTTGAGAGCTGCCCACCCACCCCAGGAATGTCCAGATGACCCACCTTTAACCAGGTCTGTGAAGAATAAATTTCTAAGACTAACTCCATCTTCCTTGAAGAGCTTTGGGGTTTCTCTTCTCTGCAGTCCAGATACTACTGTAGGGAGGGCTGTAATGGAATTGGAATCCTTAAACATTATGGGGAATGTCGGATCTCAGTCCGGTAAAAGTCAAGTATTGGCAGTTCATCGCCAAAGGCAAGGTGGGCGTGCTTACCACAATGAAAGATTCAAAGCAGCACACAGAATAGTCTGAGTCACATGGAGTTATCTCATTGGCTAATAGATCATGGGGTACCTAGAAGTGAAATACATGGGCAGTCTACTAAATTTCTTCTGGATCTGTATAAGCAGAAGAGTTCTATGTTGAGTGAACAAAACCCTAACTCAAATTATTGAAGCAGACAATCACGGCTCCTTAATCAATTCCCAGACTTGAAACAGTTTACAGACCGAGAGCCTCTTGAATGAAGAGAAGGCCAGCTCCCCAGGGGAAGGATCCTGTTAAACTGCCAAAAATTTATAATGTTAATCTTCCTCCCACCTTTCACCAGGGAGACCTATGGCCTTTTGCTAGAGTAATGGTGCATTGGGGAAAAGGAAATGATCAGACATTTTAGGGATTATTAGACACTGGCTCAGAAGTCACATTAATTCCAGGAGACCCAAAAGGTCACTGTGGTCCACCAATCAGAGTAGGGGCTTATGGAGGTCAGGTGATTGATGGAGTTTTAGCTCAGGTATATCTCATTCTGTCATTATTTCCCCAGTTCCAGAATGCATAATTGGAATAGACATACTCAGTAACTATCAGAATCCCCACAATGGACCCCTGACTTGTGGAGTGAAGGCTATTATGGTTGGAAAGACCAAGTGGAAGCCTCTAGAATTGCCCCTGTTTAGCAAAAGAGTAAATCAAGGGCAATACCAGATTCCTGGAGGGAATGCAGAGATTAATGCCACCATAAATGATTTGAAGGATGCAGGGGTGGTGATTCCCACCACATCCCCATTCAACTTTCATATTTGGCCTGTGAAGAAAACAGATGGATCTTGGAGGATGACAGTAGATTATCATAAACTTAACCAGGTGGTGACTCCAATTGCAGCTGCTGTCCCAGATGTGGTATCATTCCTTGAGCAAATCAACACTTCCCCATGGAACCTGGTATGAAGCTATTGATCTGGCAAGTGCTTTTTCCTCAATTGCCATTAGTAATGACCCCCAGAAACAGTTTCCTTTCAGCTGGCAAGGCCAGCAGTATACCTTCACTTTCCTGCCTCAGGGGTATATCAACTCTCCAGCCCTATGTCATAATATTTTCTGCAGGGACCGTGATTGTTTCTCCCTCCCACAAGACATCACACTGGTACATTATATTGATGATATCATGTTGATAGGACCTACTGAGCAAGAAGTAGCAAATACTCCACACTTATTGGTAAGGCATTTATGTGAGAGAGGATGGGAGAAAAATCCAACAAAAATACAGGGTCCTTCCACCTCAGTGAAATTCCTAGGTGTCCAGTGGTGTGGGGTCTGTTGAGATATCCCTTCTAAAGTAAAGGATAAGTTGTTGCACCTGGCCCCTCCTATGACTGAAAAAGAGGCACAACACTTAGTTGACCTCTTCGGATTTTGGAGACAACACATTCCTCATTTGGGTTTGCTACTCCTGCCCATTTAGCAAGTGACCAGAAAAGCTGCTAGATTTGATTAAGGACCAGAACAAAAAGAGGCCCTGCGACAGGTCCAGGCTGCTATGCAAGCTATACTACCACTTGGACCATATGATCCAGCAGATCCAATGGTGCTGGAAACTTCAGTGACAAATAGAGATGCTGTCTGGAATCTTTGGAAGACCCCTATAGGGGAATCGCAGTGCAGATCCTTAGGATTTTGGAGCAAAGCCTTGCCATCCTCTGCAGATAACTACTCCCCTTTTGAAAAGCAGCTTTTGGCTTGCTACAGGGCCTTAGCAGAGACTGAACACTTAACCATGGGCCATCAAGTTACCATGAGACCTGAGTTGTCTATCATGAGCTGGGTATTGTCTGACCCACCAGACCAAAATGTTGGGCATGCACAGCAGCACTCTATACTAAAGTGGAAGTGGTATATATGAGACAGGGCTCTAGCAGATACTGAAGGGACAAGTAAGTTACATGAGGAAGCAGCCCAAATGCCCACGGTCACCACCTCTGACATGTTGCCTTCTCTTTTCCAGTCCACAGCTTTGGCCTCTCGGGGAGTCCATTACAATCAGTTGACTAAAGACGAGAAAACTCGGGCTTGGGTTACAGATGGTTATGCATGATATGCAGGTACCACCTGAAAGTGGACAGCTGCAAAACTGCAGCCCTTTTCAGGGAAATCATTGAAGGATAGTGGTGAGGGCAAATCCTCCCAGTGGGCAGTACTTTGAGCAGTTTCATTTTGCTTGGAAGAAGAAATGGCCAGAGGTGCATTTGTACACTGATTCATGGGCTGTTGCCAATGGTTTGGCTGGATGGTCAGAGACTTGGAAGGAACATGATTGGAAAATTGATGACAAGGAGGTCTGGGGAAGAACTATGTAAATAGACATTTCTGAGTGGGCAAAAAACATGAACATATTTGTGTCCCATGTGAACGCTCACCAGAGGGAGACTTCAGCAGAGAAAGAATTTAATAATCAAGTGGATAAGATGACCCACTCTGTGGGTAATGCTCAGATTCTTTCTCTAACTTCTCCTGTCATTGCCCAATTTGCTTATGAACAAAGTGGCCATGCAGGTAGGGATGGAGGTTATGCATGGACTCAGCAACTTGGACTTCCCCTCATCAAGGCTGACTTGGCAACAGCCACTGCTGAATGCCAATCTGCCAGCAGCAGAGACCCACACTCAACCCCCAATAAGGCACCATTCCTCGAGGTGATCAGCCTGCTACCTGGTGGCAGGTTGACTACACTGGGCCACTTCTGCCATGGAAGGGACAGCAATTTATTTTAACTGGAATAGAAACATACTCTGACTATGGGTTTGCATTTCTGGCATGCAATGCTTCTTCAAAAACTACCATCCATGGACTTACAGAATGTCTTATCTACCACCATGACATTCCACAAAGCATTGCTTCTGATCAAGGAACCCATTTCACAGGAAATGATGTGAAGGAATGGGCACATGCCCATGGAATTCACTGGTCTTACCATGTTCCCCATTACCCTGAAGCAGCTGGATTAATAGAATGGTGGAATGGCCTTTTGAAGACTCAATTATTGCATTGACTCGGTGGCAATACCTTGCAGGGCTGGGGCAATGTTCTCCAGGGGGCTGTGTATGCTCTGAATCAGCATCCTATCTATGGTGCTGTTTCTCCCATAAGCAGGATTCATGGGCCCAGGAATCAAGGGGTGGAAATGGGAGTGGCACCACTCACTATTACCCCTAGTACCCACTAGGAAATTTTTTGCTTCCTTTCACTGCAAACTTAAGCTCTGCTAGTTTACAAGTTTTTGTCCCAAAAGGAGGAGTGCTGCCACCAGTGAACACAACAATGATTCCATTGAACTGGAAGTTAAGACTGCCACCTGGCCACTTTGTGCTCCTCTTACCTGTGAATCAACAGGCAAATGAGGGAATTACTGTAATGGCTGAGGTGATCAATCCTGACTATCAAGAGGAAAATAGGACTACATCTACATAATGGGGGTAAAGAAGAATTTGCCTAGAATGCCGTAGATCCTCTAGGGTGTCTCCTAGTACTGCCATGCCCTGTGATTAAAGTCAATAGAAAATTGCAATAAACCAATTCAAGTAGAACTAACAATTTCCCAGAATCTTTGGGATTGAAAGTTTGGGTCACCCCTCCAGGCAAAGAACCTTGGCCAGCTGAAGTGCTTGCTGAAGGTAATGGGAACATGGAATGGGTTCCAGTGGAAGAAGATAGTGATAAATATGAACTCTGACCATGGGACCAGTTATAGAAATGAGGACTGTAATAGTCATGAAACCTTCTTCCTTGTTTCATTATGAGTATGATTGTATTTGTACACAAACTAACATTTCCGCTATCATATGAAAAGCTGTGTTAATTTCATGTCATAATATTTAAGGATGTGAAGTTCAAGAGTGAATATTACCCAAGGACTTGCACCTTATTCTGTGGGGAATTAATGCATTTCCATTTGTATGCAGGGGAGTTGAATATCGTTAAGTGGAAATATATTTGTATGCTTGTTTGTTATTGTTTTTACTTAGAAACTAAGTATGGTTTAGGGAAATGTGTACAGTTGCTGAGTTGAAAAGGGGTGGACTGTGATGGTTAGGCTAATGTGTCAACTCAGGCAGGTGATTGTGTCCAGGTGTTTGGTCCAGCAAGCACTGGGCTAATTGTAATACAAGAACATATATGGACTTCAATCACCAGTGAGTTTACTGCATGGATGGTTGATTAAATCTGCATCAATCAGGGAGATTGCATCAGCAATGGGAGATGCTTTTATCCAATTAGATGAATGCCTTAAAAGGGGAAGTGATTTCAACATTCAGAGAGAATATCCGAGCTCATCTTTGAACAGGCGTCTTCTCCCAGAAACTCATCAAGGATCTTTCATTGGACTTTCATCGGAGCCCCTGGCTTGCAGTTTACTTGTGGAACCTAGACTTGTGCATCCCCACAGTCATGTGAGAGACTCTTAGAAAGTCTCATATTATTGACAGATATCTCCTGTTGATTCTGTTTCCTGAGAGAACCCTGACTAATACAATCATCAAAATTTTGAAAAGTGTACTGTCTAAAATATAAACAATATTGTAAACCATTGAGTATGTTTAGTAGCCTTGTTTCATTATTTGTATATCAGTTATAACAATGCCACCTTCCACACATAAAAAGGTATTATATGTGGGGAGGAAAGGGGGAGGATGTTAGGTATATGAGAGTCTCCTGTATTCTCTGTGTGACTTTGCTGTGACCTAAAACTTCTTTGAAAGCAAAATGAATAATAGTGAGACACTGTGGAATGAGAGGAGTGAGGTGCCATGGTACAGACTGGACACCAGATATTGTGATGATGAAGGCAAAAAGTTAAAAAAATTTTTTTCTATATTTTTACTTTTTAATATTCCAATCTTTTAAATTTTTTTATTATTAGTTTTTTGAATTTTTTAAATGTATTTTATATTTTACTTTTAAACTTACATTATTATTTCATTTTCCTATTAACTGTATTCAGCTATTGTAATGGCTTCATCTTTGAAGAAGGTTTGGATCACAGAAGGGTTGCAATCAGGGAAGGGGGTGAATCATTGGTGTGGGGTTTCATGGATTGGTGATGCATGGGTGTAAGTTCACCTAAGCATAAATATAAGGTATATAAAAACGTTCAAATGTTCATGGGACATTGTCAGTGTGGGTGGAGAACCATTCAATAATTTAGAGAATACTAAACTTCCATCCTGGAAAGCTCTGCCACATTCTCTAATGGAGCAGCAACTGTCACCCCAAGTGCAGAGGCAGTGACTGGTGAAGAAGATGACCCACTGATAGGCCCTTGATCTTGATGACTATCCTTATGAGTCTTTGCTCTTGAAATTGAAACATAGCCTATTCTTATGGGGTGCCTAAGGGTTGCCTCCTGAGAGGCTCCTTTTTGCTCAAATGTGGCCCCTTTCTTAGCCAAACTCAGCATATAAATTCATTACCTTCCTTCCCGCATGGAACATGACTCCCAGGATAAGCCTCCCTGGTGCCAAGAGATTGCTACCAAGCACCAACTGGCAATGCAACTGGAAAAAGACCTTGAATAAAAGGGGGGAAAGGTAAAGACAAATGAGTTTATATGGCTAAGAGACTTCAAAATAAGTTGGGAAATCATCTAAGAGGTAACGCTTACACACATCTCAGTAGGATCTCATAGAATTCCAAAATGAATATCACCCCAAATAGTGGGGCTCCTGAGGACTCTGGAAATCCAGGTCCTATGTCAGGGCAGATTGCTCCAGAAATTGGTACCTTGCCAGTGGGCCCTATTTTGGAGTTTGTTCTCCTTAGAGTGACAGTGTTGGATTCAACTATGTCTTCCTTGTACATGGCTCATCTGTCCCTTCTATTCAAATCTATACTTGGTGCTGGAGTTTGTAGGTACATGTTAAGCGACTTGAGTCCTTGTGCTGTCCATGTGTCAGCTGGGCCCAGAACCTTGGTTGAGCACAACTCCTACCCTACATTGGACTGGGTCATTGGACTCACTCAGGACAAATGGCAGGGAGATGATGATGGACAAAGGTCATCCCAGGGAATGGGGTGAATCTGCAACTGCAGGCAGGATAATCCAATCCATCTTCTCCATGGGATATAGCCCCCCTCTTAATTGGAGGTGGAGTGGACATCACCATCCCAGACTCCTCAGGATGGGACAAAGAGCTATGAACTAGAGTGGACTTACTGATATTCCTCTATAGATATATTGTAATTCAAGCAATGGAAGAAATTACAACATTGATGTGAAGACAGTGGCCACTGGAGCCTCTGGGGGCAGGGAGAAGGAAAAGCATTGTAATGCAGGGGCTTTTTGGGGACTTAGGAATTGTCCTGAGTGACATTGTAATGACAGATATAACCCATTTTATATCATCATATAACATGCTGAACTGTGTAGGAGAGAGTGTGTTCTACAATGTGAACTATGGTCCATGCTTAATGGCAAAGCCCCAGGATGTGTTTATCAATTGCAATTAATGTGCCACACTAATGAAACATGTTTATGTGGGAGGTTGTATGATGTGTGGGAGGTGGGGCATATGTGAATCCCTATATTTTTTGGGTAACATATATGTAAACTAAGTAACTTTTTAAAAAAATAAAATAAATTAAAAATAACAAAACATATTAAAATGTGGAAAATATATTCCTGAAGTAAGTGTAAATTATACAAATGAGTGATTTAAAAAATTATAAACAGATGTATAACTCACTACTACATATGAAAGAACAAAATATATACAGATTACAAAACCCTGCATAGTTGACATAGATTGAATTAAATTTAGAATATATATCAAATATAAATTAAATTTCATTCAAAAATTTTAGAATATTTTAATCCAGAAAAACCCTGCGTGGAAACTCAAAATATCTATGAATCAGTCTGCCTAAAGCATTGTTAATCTTTCTGTTGCACAGACTATAGATGATGGGGTTTATGAATGGAAACAACATGGAATAGAGAATGGCTGAGAAGATTTTTATTAGAAGTTTTATTTGAAATGGGACCTAAGAGAGCAGTCAACCCAGAAATTAAAAACAAAACAAAAGCCATGAACTGTGGGTACATGTGGATAGGGCTTTGTTACAGGCTTCCAGAGAATGCATCCTAAGCACCATTGAAAATATATCAATATGGGATGTAAACAAAATGACAGAACACAGTAAGATTATACAAGCAGTTAGAGCTAAGACCATAGACCCAGAAAGCTGAACATCTAGAGATGAGATCCTCAAAATTTAAGGTATTTCACAGAAATATTGATGGATCACATTGGATTTTGTGAAGGGAAGCCTGAACATGCCACCTGTGTGGATAGCTGAATTGATGAACCTGCTTGCCCATGAGCCACCAGCTGCCTGTGTGCACAGACATGGGGTGACAGTGAGCCCATAGTGCAGAGGGTGGCAAATGGAAACATAGTGATGATAGGACATCACCACAAGGAAGGTCAACTCTGTGGATCCAAAGAAAATAACCAGGAAAATCTGGGCAGCACATGATGTGAGGGAAATCAATTTACTGCCTGTCTAAGAATTTATAATCATTGGGGAACGGTAACTGAAATGCAGCAAAGGACTATGAGGGGTAAATTGCTGATAAAGAAGTACATTAGAGAATGAAGATGAGGGTCAGTCACAATTACAGTTACAGTGAGAAGATTCCCAATCAGGGCTCCCAAATTCCTCATTAGGAACTTCAGACCTTGAAGCACTTGGAGCTCTCAGGAGGGTGAAATATCCATGCGGAGGAATTCTGTGAAAATAGTGAGGTTGTCCGTGTTTTCAAATATGTTTCTATCTCCGTGTATTTAAAGTATGAAATGAAAAGAACATACTAAAAACTCAGAGCAAATAATCCCTATTACAAATAAAGTGTTACATTTTGTTTCACTACATGGCTTTCATGAGGAATTCAGCCTAGAGGAAATCAACAAAAGACAGTTTATTGAAATCAAGGGATTCACATATTTCTCTTTTCATTTTTTTTTCAATTTCTGCTCTTTTTTGTTAATTTCAACATATTTAAGATCAGGTAATCTAAGTACATTGAATGATCTAAAATGAGGCCCATAAACTTTTCAATTATTTAGTCATATTTATATCATTTTGGTAAAATAACTTTTCAAACTCAGCCTGGACATATCCAGTGATTATTTCCTTATTTTATTAATTAGCATGGGCCACCTTAGATATGTTCTGTAAGAGAGCCCCTGCATCCACCTGTTTCTTTGAACACTGTACAGCTATCATGTTAATGTACCAGGCGACTAGGATGTTTGCTTATCTCCTAGTCTTAAGCCAGCTGAATGTAATTCAATTTTTGTAAACAGTTAATGAGTGCCCAATGCTCCTCTCCAAATGGTTTTAATGGAGGTGACCAGATGAATTAGGCATCACCACTATTTCACTTTCGTTGTTCTATAAGACATGAGAATGTGCCCTCACTTTCCTCCTTCGCGGCAACATCCATAAAGACTTGAAACTATTAGAATCTAATAGATTCCAGTTTTCTGTTGCAGTGTGTACCCATATTCCCTCACTGTTTCTCTAGTTTACCTCTCGCCTGCACACAATATCTAAGAAAAACATCCCACCTAATATGAATCCTGTTCAAAACATCCTTCCTTCTGTCAGTAATGAATTACAGTACTTGATTAAGTCCTAAATTTCTGTTCAGACATCTTGCTTGCATGCTTTTCTAGATTTTACTGTAAACTCATCATTCAAAGTATCTATTGTAGCCACAAATAATTTACTTGTGCTTGTCTCAAAACATACCAAAGCATAAAGGATCTTGTTTCAGTGTTAATTATCTTTCCAATTCTAAAACTAATTACTTTAAGGGGTTTCACTTCAGAACTATTTTATTTTATATGTGGAAAACAAAGAATGAGGAATAGTAAATATAAAAGCATTAGAAATTTTATTTTTATTAATACTATATATATAACTTTCTTGTAATTACAAAATTGTATACAATGGCTTGCATTTTATGTAGATAGTAATAAAGTTGTTTTACTTTCATTGACTATATTCATATGACTGTTGCACATCTTTGCAATATATTTTGGCAAGCTGTGTTTTTGTAATAATCTTTTAAATTACAGCTACTTCTTCTATCATCCCCAATGGTATGAAGAAGCAAATGTCTTTTAGAAGAGATTTTATTAAGTATCAAAATAATACACAGCAATTACATTAATACTATTCAACCAAGTGTTAGTTATTGCATATAACAAAATTCCAGGTGATTTTTAATATTTGCTTTATCAAAACCAGTCATTGTTATTTACCCTTAGGAGTCTCATTTCTATCCTCCATCTCTTTAGATTGCATTTTTTTCCTTGGTCTGTACAAATTCTCAAGTTTCCCTATGCCATATTTATCATACCTCTTCTACTTCAGAGTGTATCCTCATGATTAAATGCATAGCCTTGGGAGGAAGAGGGAGAGGGTTTTCGGGGATATTTTGAAAAAGTTTATTTCACAAAATTACATGTAGGAAAAAATGAATGGATACATATCCTTCATCAATTGTTAAACACATTAAGTACAATATATAATAAATTCTATGTAAAGCATATCTAGTTCTTAATATCCTACAAATAAATATAAGAAGTTGCTCATAAAGAAATGCCCCCAGATATCTCAACCTATCCATTGATAAATGTAGGACTATTTTTGCTTACAAGGATTGATTTCCAAGAAATGCTATGTTAACTCACTGTTGCCCCTGAATTCCTTAGCTATTCTTTACTATATATTTCAATTAATATTCAAGGCATAGTGATTGTGCTAATTCAATATCTTGGTAATTT
The DNA here is from genome assembly GCA_029593785.1 of Cabassous unicinctus. Classification (NCBI taxonomy): domain Eukaryota; kingdom Metazoa; phylum Chordata; class Mammalia; order Cingulata; family Chlamyphoridae; genus Cabassous; species Cabassous unicinctus. The sequence continues at coordinate 12,991 of JAQZBX010062737.1, forward strand.
CTGTATCAGTATATTTTCACTATTCAAAATACAATTTATATATCACATATATATAATCTGGTACTATTTTTAAAACTAATCACCTATGATGAAATCAGAATCAGAAATTTTCAAACTTTAACATTTATAATATGGAGCAAGTGTTATTAAGTGTGTTAATGATCTTGAAACATATCACTCTATATCAGTGAATTTTTCATTACTCATTTAAAAGAAACACATAAATTAAAGCATACAAATATACCTGAGAAATGAGGAAACACATTTCTCTTCTATAATATGAGTATTACTTTTGCACAATTACAGACTTTACAAAATTTGTGATTTTTCCTTATTCTTCTCTGAATAAATTCAAGGAGAGACTTCTTAGGGAAACATATTTATCTGTAATCATAGGAACAATTGTGCTTCTAGGTTATTTATAAGCATGATTATTCTTTAAGCTTATGGGTCATAAATCACAGGATCCCTGGAGAACTAGTGATTTCACCTTGTAGAGAGTCCAGTTTTAATTCAACTCCTGAATGGTAAGGATCTTTTGGCTATACTCTTGAGATCAGATAAAGTTTTAATAGTGTTAATCAGCAGTAAATTTAGCAAAGAATTTTTTCTGTTAATAAAAAAGAAGTATTCAGAAAAGTTTCCTAATCAATGATCATTCAATATCTTTTCAATTTTATGTCAGATTATAAAGACAATTATTTATATTTCAATATAACAATAAATCACACAATTCCAGTAAAACTGAATTTTATGCATTTGGATTAAAATTATAAGGGGAAGGAAAATCATATACTATTTGAAATCATCAACACTACCAAAACAACCAAAAATTTACAGGAATTATTAAATTAAAGAAAATGTCACATTTTAGAATAGATTTTGCAATAAAAGCAAGTATAAGAGGTTGTAACATGAAGTGGGACCATTACCAAAAGTGCTCTGAAGAGATCCTCGCACATGGGAATTGACAGTAATGTTAGGTATCCTCAAATTGTGAGTTACACTCACAGGCAAGTCAAAGGAAAGTTGTCCATTTGCTTTATTTTGAAATTTGTTATTAATAGATGTGAATCAGGAAAGCATCAGAATATGGGAGAGGCTAAGGATCTTTAAGGAAATCTTGAAAATGAAGGCTGAAAAATAGAAGTCTGCAGATACCCCTACAAGAAATCAACACATTTATGAAAGTTGGCAGGGAACTTTTGGTGAATAGAGAAGTTAAATCAATGAAAGCACCCTTGACTTGTTGTAGGGCATTATTTTCTTCACCAGAGCTGGTAACCCTCAACAAGGCTTTCACAAAGCCTCCACAGATCCTCACCTACTTTCATTATCACTCCATATTCTCTGTCTCTGTAGGTGTATTTTAGGCAAAAAAGCAAAACTCTGAAGGATTTCACAGCTTGAAACAAAATTCCCTGATACGGCAAGTGTAATTCAAAATGGATTAAAGCAATAGAGAAACAGAAAGATTTATCTGGGGAGGAGTATGAATGAACATGATGTCCAGACATCTAATAAAGCCATACCATTATTTTCATGGAAATAAAGCACTACAAAGAGGGTAATGGTAGGCTAAATGCTTGCAAAAATATTCTGAGATTTTTTGAAATACTGAAGAATCCAATTTAATAGAATTTACATAAATCAACTGTTTTCATATTTTTTTATTCCTTGGTCCCTTTACATATAAAGACTATTGAAAATCCTCAATAGCTCATAATTTTGTGGCTTATATCCAGGGAACAGTAGAAGTATTAAAATGGTATGTTTAAATACTTATACAATTATTTAAAATAATATTTCCTTACTTTTAATGTAGGATCTTAATTTAGAACAATGATTTAATCTGCTGCCAATATTTTTTAACAATTTGTTATTTCCCAAAACCATAATAAAATAATGAGAAGAGAAAAATGGTTTAATCATTTTGAAAATCTCTTTTATCCTGGCTTACTGAGATATATCTGAATTCTCCTATTTGCATTTTCATTCATTCCAATGCACTATGTCAGTTTGCTTGAAGAGTATGAATAAAATATGGCCTTACACAGATATATGGTTAGAAAAAAGGAGACGTATTTGATTAGTATTTTAAGGTAATATTGAGATTTTTTGAGACTCTCCTTCCATTATTGAAATTGGTGTATTAATGTTTCCTACTATTACTTAGAATCATTTATTTATCTTTTCAAATCTGACAATATTTGCCTCATATATTTTAGGGAAGTTAAGTGCATATGTATTTATAATTGTCTTCTCTGGAAATGACCACTTTTTCAGTATATAGGTGCTAATCTGTCCTCTGCTTTATAGATATTTTTAAATCAGAGCAGTTATAATTTGTATGAAGATTGCAAAGAAAGAACAGAGTTCCCATATAATCCACCACCCCACCACATACAGAGGCAGTTTTACCATTATTAAATGTTTACATTGGTTTTGATTACTTCTGAATCTTTGTACAATTGTAGAAGAATATTATCATAATTATAATGTCAACTAGAGTCCATGTCCACAAATGCTGTTCCTGGACCACTCTGTCACACATTTTTTTTCATTATACATGTTACATATTATGTCCTTATATGTTGCATATCCAAAATCTTAGATTTATCATTACTTTTTATGCACTTACAATTTTGAACTACAAGGAATTGAAAAGTGGATTTACATTCCAAAATACAATACAATATATATTTTTTATTAGAGAAGTTATACATGTACAAAACAATCATGTAAAATATACACAATTCCCATACAATACCTCACCACAAACAATTTGCATTGGTGTGGAAAATTTGTTACAAGTGAGGATAGCACTTTTTTTATAATTGTATTAATTTTAAACATTACCTTTGTTACAATTGATGACAGATTATTAAAATCATTCTATCATCAATTATTTACAGTAGGTGAATTTTGCCATATACCACCCTATTATTACCACCTTGTATTAATTATGTATATTTGCTATAATTCATGAAAGAACATTCTTGACTTACACTATTATCTATAGTCATTTGTTTACAATAGGGTTCATGGTATTGTACAGTCCTGTGCCTTATATTTTAATTTTTATTCTAATAATATATACATCCTAAAGTTTCCTCTTTTAACCACATTCAAATATATAGTTAAATAATGTTGATTACACTCACAATAATGCACTTCCATCACCACTGTCCATTAGCAAATTTTTACCATCAGCCTAAATAAAAATTCTGTACATGTTAAGCATCATTTCCCCATTCTCTAACCCAATCTATCTCCTGATAATCTATATTCTAAGAATCTAACTCTATGAGTTTGCTTGTTATTATTAGCTCATAACAGTGAGGTGATACAATATTTGTCATTTTGTGTTTGGCTTATTTCACTCAATATAACATCCTCAATGTTCATTCAAGTTATCACCTGCATCAGGAGTTGCTTCCTTTTAACTGCTGAATAATATTCTATTGCATGTGTATACCACATTTTTTTCCCCATCCATCAGTTGATGAACAATTGGGTGGCTTTCAACTTTTTGAAAATGTCAATAATGCTGCTAGGAACATTATTGTCGAAATATCTGTTCAAGTCCCTACTTTGAGTTTCTCTATTTATATACTTAGAAGCAGGATTGCTGGGTCATATGGTAGTTCTATACTTAGCTTCCTGGGGAACTGCCAAACTGTTTTCCACAGTGGCTACACCAGTTTACATTAACATCAGAAATGAGTGAATGATCTTATTTCTCACATCCTCTCTAAAACTTTTAGTTTTCTGTTTGTTTGTTTTTTTAAATAGTGCCAGTTCTAGTAGCTCTGAAATGATGTCTTTGTAGTTTTTATGT
>JAQZBX010062738.1:0-16830 GCA_029593785.1 Cabassous unicinctus
CAAGATAGTTACTGTTTTCTTTTGCAATTTCCACCCTGACCCACTGATTGTCTAAGAGTGTGTTGTTTAAGTTCCATATCCTTGTGCCTGTTCTGGTTCTCTGCCACTTATTAATTTCCAGCTTCATTCCACTGTAGTCAGAGACAAAGTACTTTCTATAATTTCAATCTTTCTAAATTCATTGAGACTTGTTCTGCGACCTATCCTACAGAATGATCCATGTGCACTCAAGAAGAACGTATATCCTGCTGTATTTGGGTGTAATGTTCTGTATATATCTATAGGTCTAGATCTTCTAATGTATTATTCAAGGTCTCTGTTTCTTTATTAACTCTCTGTCGAGATGTTCTGTCACCCTGTCAGTGGGTCTTACCTTGGAATATATAATAACCTATCTCCCCAATGTATTAGTTCGACTCATTTATAATTTTCCTACACATGGTTCTTCTGCCCCATTTATTTGAACCTGTAATTAGCACTATACCCATTAAATACATGTCCCAGAGACTTCAATCTTCCAGCTGTTCATATGTTGAGCGCTGAATCTCAGGAGAGTTGCAGCCAACACCTACTCTCCAGTTCATCAGACTCAGCCAGAACAACTAACAAAAGGATGATGATGGACAATGCCCATCCCAAAAAACAGAGTATCTACAACTGCAAGCAAGATAGTTCCATCCATCTGCCCCATGGGGTCTAAGACCCCTCTCAACTGGAAGCAGAGTAGACATCACCATTCCAAAATCCTCAAGATTGAGGAACAAACAAACATAAAGGGGAAATGAAACTATGGACTAAAGCAGACATTATTATTCTAGTAATGGAAGAACTTGTAACATTGATAAAAAGACAGTGATCACCAGAGGTTCTGAGGAGAGGGAGAGGGAAGAATATGTGTAACATGGGCATTTTTGGGACATTGGAATTTGCTCTGCACAATATTGCAATGATGGATACAAACTGTTATATTTTGTCAAAACCTATAAAATTGTGCGGTGCAAAGTGTAAACCATAATGTAAGCTATGGACCATGGTTAGTAGCAATGCTTCAATACGTGTTCATCAATTGTAACAAACGTACCACATAAATGAATGATGTTGTTAATGGGGGAAAGTGTAGGAGGGGGTGGAGGTGAGGTGTATGGGAATCCCCTATAATTTCAATGTAACATTTATGTAATCTAAAGCTCCTTTAAATATAAAGGGAAAAAATTCTAAATCACAACACAAAATAAATAATAAAATAAAATAACTCCTGAAAAATCACAACCAGTTCTTCCAGTACCACAACCAGGTACTGAAAGAATTAGAATAACTTTTAAAAGGCAGTAGACAGCACTCAGTGCTCAGCAGCTTCGAGTCCCCCTCTGCTCCGACTTCACCTCATGTTCTCCTCCGTGTGTGGCCAAATCTCCCCCTGGCTCCCTCTTATAAGGACACGTGACTGCACTTAGGGCCCATCCAGATAACCAGGATAATCTCCCATCCCAAGTGTCTTGATTTAATCACAGCTGCAAGGACCCTTTTTGCAAATAAGGTCATATTTACAGGTTCCATATCTGTGGGATGATAACCAGCCTAGGCCAACATGTAGGAGAAAAAAAAAAAAAAGGCAGTAGATCAACCTACTTACTTACCAATTTAAAAAGCTTCACTTAAAGTCATCTGTCTGCCTGATTCAGTAAATGAAACTATGCAGTTAGGACAGTCTTTCAAAGAGTACACCCAAACACTTATAAAGGGAGACAGAGACATAATTCAAGATGAGTAACAAACAAGGAAGTTGTATGAAGTATTTTCACAATATATAAACAGAAAAGAAAATATTCAATGTTTACTGAAAATCCTTCAAATATAGAGTATCCCATATACCCAAAAGATAGCCTGGTGAAGGTCCTAGATACAAAAATCAAAACAAGGGAGCAGATATGGCTCAAGCAGCTGGGTGCCTGCCTCCCACATGGGAGGTCCTGGGTTTAGTTCCCAGTGCCTCCTAAAGAAGATGAGCAGACAACAAGCAGACACAATGAGCAGACAACAAGGGAGCCGTGGGGGAGCGGGGGCAGGGATAAAAAAATCAAAGAAGGAAGATAAAAAGGTATTTTTTAAAAAGACACAATTGGGATTTCACCTTTGACTGCTTATTTTCTGTTAATTTTATCATTTATCTGCAAATGGTGAGATACACAAAAAGACTAGGACCATTACATCTCCAGGGAAACCAGCCCTCTGGAAAAAAAACAATCACTCTGATAGAAAAAATTAATAAGAATAGAAAACAAACAAACAAAAATTCCTGGCACAATACAAAACTCTGGTGAAAGACATGGCATGGTGTTCACATTTGTGAAGTACTTACTGGTCCTTTCTGGTTCATAGACATTAAATTCCTCTGATAAAGTTACTCAGTTCCTTCCCAGTTGGGTGTTTATTTCCATACTTTTGCCAAGAGAATGGAAGGAGGAGCACTCATAGTTATCATTCAAATAATCAATCAACTCAACTATTACTTACAGTGCCTAAAATGTGCAGGCTAGATGGAGAAGGAAAAATTTACTTATGTCCCTGGAATCTAATATTTTAGAACTGAAAGAGGCTGCATTCAAAGGCTAGTCAACAGTTTTATCACTAGAATAGCTCAGGTATTTAAAATGCTCATTTAAAATTTTAATTATAGAGTGTCCCAATTGGCTGGTTATTATTGGGGTGAGTAGGGGTACCAGAGTTATTATCAAGCATCCTGAATCTCTACGTATACAAAGAATTGACCGTAGACTGAATAAATGCCTCGCATGTGTGCCCTCTTTCTAGACGTATGCATACATGGCCGTGATTCATACAATTTTATTTTTAAATGTTACTGAATTCATAATATCTTTTCATAATTATGTTTTTTCTCAATAAATACTGAAATGTAATTTAAAAGCATTAAAATTAGAAATTGCTAGAAAAATTACTCATTTCTAAAAACAGCTTTAAGATATTTCTATGCAGCAAAGCAAACATCATTGGCTCCTCTACAACATTAAGTTCAAAAATAGTCATTTAGCTTAAAAACCAAATACTGGGAAGTGGATGTGGCTCAAGCGACTGGGCTCCCGTCTACCATAAGGGAGGTCCCGGGTTCGTTACCCAGGACCTCCTGGTGAAAGTGAGCTGGCCCATGTGGAGAGCTGGCACAAAAAAAAATAAGACAAAGAAAAGAGACAATGAGACACAAAACAAACCAGGGAGCTGAGGTGGCTCAAGAGATTGAGTGCCTCTCTCCCACATCCGAGGTCCCAGGATCAGTTCCCGGGGCCTCCTAAAGAGAAGATGAGAAGAGAAGACAAGCAGACACAGAGAGCACACAGCCAATGGACACAGAGAGCAAGACAGCTAATACAAAAACAACAAGGAGGGGGAATAAGTAAATAAAATAAATCTTTAAAAAAAAAAAAAACACTAAAAACCAAAAGCAAAAGATTTACCAGAGGATTTTGCAAAATATCATACCTCTTTAAATGAATTGGGCCTAACATGATCATCTGAAATCAATAAATTCTCAGATTCTTTCTTACTGGGAAAAGAACCAAGCCCTTACAGACAACTTTAACCACCATGCCCGCCCCCCCAAAAGGAAAGAAATTAAGAGGAAACCGCTGAAAGTACTAAGAACAACAAAACACCAAGATGAAATGGGTTTACCACAAAATTTTATAATGATTCCTAGGAGCACTTAGCATTATTTACTGGAATTATTCAATGGCATTTAATCAGATGAGGAAATTCCTAAATCCCTGGCCTGTAAACCATCAAATTAGAGGCTCAGGAAAAAAATTCTACTTTAACAAGAACATGATATATTTAATTACAGAGTAGCAAACAGATTAGTAATATAAATTATAGAATATATTTCTCTAGGCCAAAATAGATTTCTCATTAAGAAGTACTGGGTAGACAAGGATATTGTTAATGTAATACAGGACTATACCTTGACTAAACCTAAAATAGAGCAAGTGAAGATATCTTGAACTTCAATATTTACACATTAGGAAACTTCCTTATAAAAACACAATTTTGCACTGAGCATTGCTGGCTGTGTACCCAACACCCATTTACTTACGGCTCTGATTTCCATTTTCTCCACACAGTTCATGAGCATCAGAAGAAGTGGCCTCAGCTCCCACCCCAGAGGGGCCTGTCCAGCGTACCTGGACTGGCTCGGCAACGGGCACGTAAGCCAACGAGGACCATAAGAGCAAGGGAAAGTTTGCCAAGGGCTTCCAAAAAAAAGAAGTTTCCTTGCTCTTCCAAAGGAAACCACCTGAAAACTGGCCCGTCCCTTCCTCTGCATGTTGTAGTATACAGACTGGAGGCCTGTAACTGCTCCTGCCTTGTAGATCCCACTGAGGACGAAGCCCACTCAAAGAAGAGGGCAAAGCTGAGAGAATACAGAGGAGCACAGCCAGCAGTCTCCTGACTCACACCTGCCCACAGTAATACACTGTAACTGGACTTTTTTCAGTTATTTAACCCAATAAGTCTCCTGTCTTGTTTAAGGCATATTGAGTTAGAATTTTTGTTTCTGGCAGACAAAAGCATCCTGATTGCTAATAAAACATCCTAACACACCAAAAGTTTTATGGGAATTTCAAAGTCAAAGATGGGATAAATGTCTACTAAGTACTAGTTCTTAAAACTACAAAAATGTGACAGGTAAGGACAAAATGTTTAGCATAGATATATATGTACATATTAATAAAAGAGATAATTATGTAACAAACGGGAGGTGGCAAGAAACTGCCAAACATTTGATCCACTGATCCATTATCTAATGAGTCTCTGATCTAGCCAGTCCTGTGACACATAAAGCAGTGTACAGCGCAACCCCTCTATCTCTGTACCTTACCAGAGAAGCTACAAGAGCTGTGTCCTCAAATACGAAGATCTCTGACCCAAGTTTAAATACTCAAGCAGACTAATTTATATGAGTTCTATCACTGGAATGAGAGGACAACTTTCTCCACAAAACTAATTATATATATAATTAGTTCATACAAGAGAGAAAGGCTGACAAACACTTGACTTTTACAAATTGGATGCCTTAAGATATTTCTAAATGTAATACTTATAAAATATCATTAGTCAGCATAGTTTAGCAGATGGGAGAAATCCCTAAAGGCCTATTTAAAGAAGAAAACTAAAAACAAGCATTTGCCTAATAATTAACGAACACGTTTATTAAAAATTTTAAATGGCTATTTTAATAATTTATCTCTATTAGCTGCAAAATTCTGTATAGATAAAAATCAAATTTCATCAAGATTTCACCATGGCTTCTAAACTACAGTGATTCTCCAAAATAGGAAAAACAATCTACCAAACTTAAAAATAAGGAAGTAAATAATATACTTACAGAAATTAAAATATTCATTCTGTTCTCCCCAATACATGTTTAGATGTACATTAGCTACTAAAATCCCTAAATAATTGAAGCCATGAATATTTATTGCAAATTCTGATTTTATTATTCTGGTAATACAAAGTTAAAAGGTTATTTCTGAAAAATAGAAATAATTCTGCTTATTTTCTTTCTCATGGCCTTCAACTTAGGTCAGAATGAGGTTAAGTAAATGGCAAAATAGCCTTAATGAAATGTGTATCTTCAGCCATCTAATGGATGCTGGTTTTATAACTTCACGAGTGGGCCTGTGAGCCTGGGAACCTCAGGGATCATCTTCATCATTCCAAGTAATCCTTGAAAAGGTCTGGACTTTCAATGGCAAAAATCAATAACCAGAGAACCATTCATAGAACCAGGAACCTTCAGTGGAAGGAAGGGGAGTTATGCTGATGTTCTATATGCCAGGCCCTGTGCTGGGTTTTTCCTTCATCTATTCCTCCAAACAACTCTGCAAGATAGAAATTTTTATCACCATTTCAGAGAGGAGGAACCTGATGTTCAGAGAGAAAAATCAGCTCTTAGGCAGTGGAAGTGGAATTATATTCAACTCTGCCTCTAAATCCATGATCTTTCCTTCGGTTTTAAATGAATGGATTAAACATAAGCAACTAAAATTACAAAGTGGAGAAGAAGAAAGAGGCTGCTAGCTGCTCACCAAAATCCTTACCTTTCTTTTATTCCTAGACACACAGCCAGGCAACATTTCCCAATTTCCCTCATAGTTCGAAGTGGCGATGTGATGAAATTTTAACCAAAGAAATGTGAGCGGAGTGATGTGCTCTGCTTCCAGGCCTCCCATGCATACTCATTTCCCTTCTGGCCGGCTGGAACAGACAGTCCCAGAGTGACCTTCATAGCCACATACTGAAGATGGCAACACCGCCGTAACCTGAATCTCCAGATGACCATGTGAAGGAGAGCTGCCCCGACAATCTGTTAACCTGTCCGTTACTGTTAAATGAGCAAGAAGTAAACTTCCATAGTGCTTGCACCATTGTATACTTTGGGGTTCGTTTGTTATAGTAGTTAGCCATCCTAATACTGAGTCACAAGGAAGTATAGGGAAAGTGGAAAAAAGGAGATAAAGAAATGCATATGATGGGAAGTACTAGTATGTCACCAGCAACTATATGGGCACCAGAAAAAGCCTCAGCTTCCCGATACTTTTCTACTCAGGAACTGCCAGGGAGGGGAGCATACTGCTCCCAATCTTGCAACATACTTTCAGAGAACTAACAGAACAAACCAGAATATTATGTTGTACCATAAATTTTCCTAACAGAACATTTGTTAAATTCGACCTAGTCACTCACTGGGTGTGCTCAAACACACCCTAAAAGTCAAGACTGATAAATCACAAGGGAAAACTCTGCTATTCTAGCATCCTTCTCTTGATGACAAACTGCCCTATCTGTGTTGAAAGCTACCAATAGGTGAGTAGACAGCCTGTGGTTACCAACTCTTGATGTTGCAAGTTTTAAGCATTTTTCTCTGTCCTTCGAAATTCTCAAGAATTTGACAAAAGAAACTTTGTAAAAGTAATATTTAAAAACTCTATACAATAAATTTTTTAAAAAGGGAGGATGGTCAATGAATTAAATAATCATTAAAAGAGTTTCATAATTCCAGAGAAGTTGGAAATCACTGATCTATGGAATACAATTTTGTCCTATAAGATCATAATGCTCACAGAAACAAAAGACTAATTTGAGATAAACCCTTCCTTTTGGAAAAACTTTTCAGAGAATCATTGAAACAATATCCTCTTTGTGGAATTTCACAAATGGACAGTATACCACTTCTGTTAATTATTCTCTTGCTTGAAATTACAAGTGTGAAAATTACTATGAAAGTCAATCATTTGTAATATATTTTTACTTCACGTGAAAAATGGATTCAAAAAGAGAGGGAGCATTGGTTGGAGAACCAGTGTTGATTTTCCAGGAAACTGCTCTCTCTCTCAGGCTCAGTCTCATAGGCATAAGTTTCTCATGTATAAAGAGAAAACACATTCTCTCCCAATTCTCTGGAGTCAGGGAAAATTACTGCAAAAGTCTTTTTAGGGATGTATTTACAGACCCTAACTAGTATAGATAAAAACAATAAGTATACTAATCTGGGTTATGCCTAAGAGATCCAAATATATATGGCCTAAGGGATTATAATTTATCATCAAGAAATGAATACCTTCCTTCCTGGCTGGTGTGATACTCTTATTTCTGAACAGACATTTTGCTACTTCCTAAGTCTACCCCTGGAAGGGCTAACTAAGCACCTCAAATCTTAGACTGGGTATGTGCTCTAACTAGTTTTGAATAATTTAAGAAATTTAGACTCCCAGTCTTAAATTAGCCTCTACAGTGTTCAAAATGAGCCAACAGAGTGTGTAAGTGTGTACAGGGGTATGTCTGTGTGTCAACACATTGTAAAGACATAAATTACTTTAAAAAAAGAAAAGAAAATGGAGGAATCACCCCCCTCCCCCAAAAAAAAGAGCCAGCAAAGCATTCAATCTCTTTTTCCTCTGATGGCACTGGAAAAAAATAAAGAAATTGTACCAACTGAGACCTAACGAAGGCACCCAGAATTATTAGTTCAGCAAACAAGTGAGCCACTATGGGCACTATGCTAAGCACTGGCCAAGACAGAGATAAATCAAACACTCCTACTGCACTCACAGGGAGACAGGACAACTAACGGCTGATGGGCCTAAGCAATACTGAAAGCTGAGGCACAGGCAAAGTGCTATGGGTGCAGAAAAAATAACATTTACTACTGAGTAGGAGATGGTAGAAACTGTGAAGGGAGTGGTGATTGATCTGAGTAGGATTTCAAAAGACAGAGAAGGGCAGGGATAGCATTCCAAACAGAAGGAACAATGTGTACGAAGGCATGAAAGTCCTTGGCCTATTTGAAGAGGTAATAGCAGCCAGCATGACTGAAACCAGGCTAGGAGAGTAAGAAATTAGCTTAACGTGAGGCCCAAAAGCTAAATTAGGACTACACTATGGAAAGCAGTGAAAACCTTACAAAGGAATACAAACTCTGTAGCACAGTAATGGGGGTGACACAGCCCAACCCTGATCATCTTAACCTATACCTAACGGGAACCCAAGTGGTGAATGGGGCAGTCATCATTACTAAACAAAACCTCAGGCTTTACAGTAGCTGTGGTTTAATTAAATCAATACAGGGCAAGACCCAGAGTGAGAAAAAGAGTGGGGACGTTTATATCATGTTTATGACTTTTTAGTTAGGTGGAAAGGTTTTAAATGGAAAAGGTTGTTTCTGCTGGGGCAGATTTGGTACGCCCTCCACCGTCCTACCGTCCTCTTGATTCACACTGGAACTGGGCTGTAATGTGCCTAGCACCTGCTTAGTGCTCAGTCATTATGATTCCCCCTCCTCCCGCCTCTCCCAACACTCTCCTAACTTACCTATCAGAGCTTCAACCTGATTCACTCCCTTCCCAATTACATATCTTAAGACTATACAGAATCTTTCTAAAAAGGGTTCTAGCTCAATAGGGATGATGGGGGGAAATTCACTTGTCTCAAAAGGCTTAGCAGAAAAGACTATGAGCACAGCTAGAACATAATCAGACAGCAGGGCTGCCTTACTTTTTAATAACCATCCCAGACGTCAAAGAGCTGGGCAGGAAGATTGGAAAGTTTCCCTTGTGTGCAGAATACCATAAAATGGAAATGCAGGCTGTATTAAGTAGAATTCTATCCTTTAACACATCTCCCAACCCTGTAGGGGTCTAGTTAATGATATAAGTATGTGGTAAAAGATATCAGGCAGCCCAATTCTAGTTAGCTACAGAAAATTTTCACTCCATGCACAATCTCTGTAAGCACAAGGTCCTTGTCTCTGTAAACTGCTGACTGTGTGTACCGAGGAGGGGTACCTCTATAAGGCTACTACTCAAAACTAGCTAATTGTCCATGTCCATCTCTCACTGCTCTTTTCCATGCCAGGTCTTCAGTGCAGCCTGCCACAGATCTGCCTAAGGAATCTTAGCTTGGAGAATTTCTGACATTTGACTTAATCCCCTTTGGATCCACTCAAGGAAAACCCTTATGATAGAACAACTTCTACTCCAAGAGTCACACAGGAGCACATTATCAGGTGACCCATGCAAAGACTCAGGACATAAACCAGTAAAGGTACAAAGCCAAGGACACACATTTTTCAAAGGACTTTGGTACCTTTTCTTTGTAAAATGAGGTAAGCTTGATTGCAGATCCTTACCCCTGGAGAGCATTTTTTTTTTTAATCTTTTTTTTTAAAGTCTCATGCTTTCAGTTTTCAGTCCCCCAGTTTTATAAGCTTATAAAGATCTTCTTCTTTATAATATTGTAATTAACGTTTCTCTGTTTTTGGTTTTTAAAAAAGGTAAGGAGAAAGTCCTTTTCAGAGACTAGCCTTCTGAGGAGCTCTGGGCCCCTCTATTAGTTAAGACTTGATGCTCTCAGGCAGCTCACGACTTCAGAAAAGGCTAGAAAAAGGAAAGGTTCTGTGGAACAGATTAACAGAACTGAATTAAGACTGTTTTACTAGGTGACCTTTTACCAAAGGACACTTACTATAAACTACTTATAAAGTATGAGACATCATTGCAGACAGGCCCTAAAAGTCAGTATGTTTTATATATGAGGAATCTTGAGTTCTATCACTCACTTGTGGCTTTATAATTAATAATAATTCCATATACTTTCACCAAATTATCCTTAATTCTTTATCAAGAGCATGAACTAACGAAAATTAACTTCAATTCCTTTCATTCCCTCCATGAATAAGTGTTTTAGCACCCTCTACTGGCCACTTGTTCCATCTAGCCAGATGCCAGGATAAAAACAAATTGCTCCCGCTACAAAACCAGAGATGGGGTAGTTCTGCAGGATAACTAGGGGATGGAGGACACCAGCTCAAACTCCTCCTCTCCCTAACATGCAACTGCCTCTCAAAGGTCAGACAATGGCTATAGCACAAGTCACCCCATCTCTCCTTCAAAGCCACCTATATATGAGCTGAGTCAGGAGCATGCACCACAAAAGAAAAGGAATACTTCCCTGTCACTGCTTGTGCACAGGTAGTTAGGGATTTCACAAACACCTCCTCCCTGAGCTCCTGGCTTACCTGAACTGCATTCACCTCCAGTGACCAACCATCGGTCTTGTTTCTACACTCACAGATTCTTCCCTGGGCTGAGCACTGATTCCACACTCCCTGAAATCAACCTCCTACCTGTCTTCATCTAGTCAGCTCTGGTGGGATGGGGACATCTGGTGAGCCCAGTTCACCCATTACCCAAATAAATAGAGGAAAAGAGAGAAGAGCTTGTGAGGCATTTCTCTGCCTCACAAGCTCACACACATGATGCCATTCAACTCCCTGCCCTTGAGTTTAAATTACCCAGATTGGGAGGGGGGGAGTTTCTCCTTTCCCACGAGATTACAAAGCACCTTCTCCTAATTCTTCACAGTCCTCTAGAGAAAGTGAGGCTCCTTTAGTAGGATCTAACTTAAACATCCTTGAACTGGTTTAGTTCTGAGTATTTCAACCATTTCTTTCAAAAAGGAAAAAAAATCACAATGCAGTATTTATTATTCAATAACAGAAGGAAAGGACAGAGGAAGAGAGAATATATAAAGAGTAGAGAGTTTCTTACTCCCCAAATCTTGCCTAGATCAAGCTACTATTTACTGATTAATAAAATGTTTATTGGTTGGATATCGATCATCAATTAAGGGCAAACAATTCTTTAGAAAAACAGAAAATTAGTTGTAAAGGGACTAGGAAGTGATCCTTGCTATCAGAGATTGTGATTTGGTTGAAGAGACCAAACATGTCAAAGGAAGTAATTTGAAAGCAATTAAAGCATCACATCCATAAATTAAAAATATACACTAGAAATTCCAAGAATACACACACATATTCATTCTCTCTCTCTCTCTCTCTCTCATGTCTGGAAAAATGATCATCAATATTAATGATGGTCATCTGTATTGGAACTTCAGATGATTTGTACTTTTTCTTCATATTTTTCAGTACTGTTTGAATTTCCTACCATGAGAAAGCAGTATCTTAGCAAGGAGAACAGACATTTATCAAAGATTTAAATAGGGGAAACTGCTTATGAAGAGAGTTCTGTGTAAAGAGTATGATCTATGAACAGAGCCATATAAAAATATGCAGAAAAAAAGACTGGAAAATTTACCTAATTATTAATGACTCTAGGGGAAACTGTAATTTTTATCTTTTATGTTTTTCATGTGCTTTCTCATTTTTTTAGCACTTTTATAATAGAAAAATCAATCTTTACTTAAAGAAACTCAAATATTACTTTAAACCTCATTTTTTTAAAAATGCATGAATACAAGTGCTTTTAAAGACAACCATTTCCTTAATGACATACCTGGAATAAGTGCTGTGCTGATGAGGATGTCTACCTCCTTGCACTGTTGAGCAAAGAGTTTCATTTCCGCATCAATGAACTCTTTGGACATTTCTTTTGCATATCCTCCTTGTCCCTCACCAGATTCTTTCAAGTCCACCTCCAAGGGCTCAGCACCAAGGGACTTGAACTGCTCCAAAGCTGCAGCCCTAAGTGGTTGTTAAAAGGAAATCAGTGGTTAAAATATATTTTGCATTTTAGGCCCTTATACAAAAATCACTATCTTTTTCATACATATTTTTAAAGACAGCAAATTGTATATATTCAAAAGTGGGGGCTTTCTTTTGATGTCTCTGTTCAATTTTTTCTACAGGCAGGTAACACTTATACAGTAACATTTTCTTTCCTGAAAAAAAAAAAAAACTATAGGTGGGATGGTCAGGCTTATGTGTTAACTCGGCCAGGTAATTGTGCCCAGTTGTTTGGTCAAGCAAGCACTGGGCTAATTGTAATACAAGGACATTTATGGACTTTATCACCAGTGAGTTTACTGCATAGATGGCTGATTACATCTACAATCAACAAAGGAGACTGCTGTCAGCAATGAGTGACGTTTTATCCAATCAGTTGAATACCTTAAAAAGGGAAGTAATTTCAGCATTGAGAGAGAATTTCCCAGCTTGTCTTTGGACAGTCAACATCTCCCAGGAACTCATCAAGGACCTTCATCAGACTTTCATCAGAGCCCCAGGTTTGCAACCTGCCTGCAGAATCTGGATGTTATCCCACGGTCATGTGAGAGAATTTTACAAAATGTCATGCTATTTACAGATATCTCCTGTTGATTCTGTTTCCCTAGAGAATCCTGACTAATATAATAGGGAGCTCCAACTTCTACTTAGGTAAACTGCAAAAGGAATTTTGCTATTACCAAGTCCAATAATCAATTATGTTTCTTATGGTCAGAATGTGGATGATGGTGTGATATCTGACCTACACTGAGGTTTGATTTCATTTATATCACTCAAGTTGAGATTTTTGATTTGTAAATGTTCTGAATTTGTCCTTATTCGTGGCTTTTCCCATTTAAATGATTTAGAAATATTTTAATGGATTTCTCTTTGCTTCTATCCTCATCAAATTATATTTATAAAAAGCAATATATAAATGATAAAATGTGAACGGCCAACACATTAAATTATATAATAGGGAAGCGGATGTGGCTCAAACGATTGAGCTCCCACCTACCACATTAGAGGTCCCAGGTTTGGGTCCTGGTGCTTCCTAAAGAAGACCAGCAAGACAATGAGCTGACGCGACGGACAGGCACAGCAAGCTGATGCAACAAGATGATGCAACAAGAGACACGAGGAAAACATAATGAGAGACACAAAAAAGCAGGGAGCAGAGGTGGCTCAAGCAATTAGGCGCCTCCCTCCCACATCAGAGGTCCCAGATTCGGTTCCCAGTGCCTCCTAAAAAGAAGACCAGCACACAACAGACACAGCAAATGCAAACAATGAAGGGGTGGGGAGAAATAAATAAAAATAAATCTTAAAAAAAAAATTAAGTAAAAATAAATTTTTTTAAAAAAAGAAAATGCTAGCCAGAGCCAACAAAGATCTTAGCTCCGTAGTAGATAGTGTGGTTAACTCACCAACATCTATTCCACTCCAGTGAATCCCAAATTTCCCTGAAGATAACAATTATATGAGGTACTTGTTAAAAATTCAAATTCCCAGACCCAGCAGAGAGGCCATCTTTAGCAAGAACTGCATGTAATCCTTGCCACCAGGCGACCATGGTTTGGGAAACCATGGTCAGAGCAATTCACTACCTAGAAATCCCCAGCAACTATCATGGTCAAGGAGTGGGCATAAAGGGTAGGACATTCAGTCCATGGTTGAAGAAGAGGTTCTCTCTCTTCTTGCTGGCTTGAACAAGAAAGCTTGTGGCCCAGCTTGCCTTTGGAAGTCAACTTGTGACCATGAAAGGAATCAACCTTAGAAGGAAGCAAAAACTGAGGACAGCAGAAAGGAAAGACAGGAAAAAACCCTTGTCCTTGATAACACTAGTGAGATGCTGACTATACAGTGAAGAAAGAGCCCTTCCAACACCTATCCCAAAAATCAGAGAGTATCATCTGCCCCATGGGATCTGGGCCCCCTCTCAATCAGAAACAGGGTGGACATCACCATCCCAAAATCCTCAAGATTGAGGAGCGAACAAACATAAGGGGAGAATGCAACTATGGACTAAGGCAGACTTATGATTATTCTAGCAATGGAAGAACTTATGACAATATGAGGGCAGTGGCCACCAGAGGTTTTGAGGGGAGGGAGTGGGAAAAATAGATGTAACATGGAGCACTGAATTGTCCTGCATGACATTACAGTGACAGAGATAGGCCATTATACATTTTGTCAAAACCTATAAAATTGTGCAGTGCAAAGAGTAAACTATAATGTAAAAACTATAGACCATGGTTAGTAGCAATGCTTCAATATGTGTTCATCAATTGTAACAAATATACCACACTAATGAAAGATGCTGTTAATAGGGAAAAGTGTGGGAGTGGGAGAAGGTAGGGTATATAGGAATTCCCCTACATTTTCGATGTAACATTTATGTAATCTAAAGCTTCTTTTGAAATAAAAAAATAAAATATAATATAATAAATTAAAAAAAAGAGTCTTTCCCATGGATTTTCAGTTAGGAGAAAGAGCAAATTTTCTTATGTTTTAAGCCAATTTGAGTTGGTGATCCCTTGCAGCCAGAGAGATCTAAACAGATACAAGTCTTTTAAATGTTTCAGAAATGTCCACTATTTTTAATGAAACAAAATAAATTCTAGATAATGTACATGTACACACATATATGTGTACATAAAATGATTCCAATGTTGTTCAAAAAGTATGTATATAAAATCTGCAAGGAATTACACCCCAAAAAATCATTAGCAATTATATTTCGGTGGTAAAATTATAAAGCGTATTTTATATTCTGCCTTATATTTTTCTTATTTTAAATAGTTAGCATATATAATTAGAAAACATAAAAGTTATTTTGGAATCTTTGCTGTTATATCTTTGCCCTCAAAATGATCTCATTTAAGGGAGGCGGATGTGGCTCAGGTGGTTGGGCATCCGCCTACCATATGGGAGGAACCAGGTTCGATCCCTGGGACCTCCTGGTAAAAAAGGCGAGCAGGTGAGCAGGGACTGTGCAAACACGCGGCGAGCCAGGCAGCAAGATGATGACGCAACAAAAGAGAGACGCAGGGGACAGTCAAGGCAAAACATGCTAGAATCCTGGTGAAGCCTGGAAGAGAAAAATGAGAAGAGAAGGCAAGAAACAGACACAGAAAATCACCCAGCGAATGGACACAGACAGCAGGGGCGGCAGGATAGAACTATATACCAAAAAGGATACAATTATATCCCAAAAAAAGAAAAAATTAAGTCAATTTTTGAAAAATAAACTCTTTGGACACTTCTTTTGTATATCAATTAAAATGTGTATATTCTTTGACCCAGAAATTCCATTTTTAGGAATTTATCCTAAGGAAATAATGAGATGTCTCCACATACACATGTTCTTGGATACATATACAATATTGTTTATTTGCAGCAAAAATATACATTTATAGAGGACTGGTTAAGTAAACCATGGTACTTTTCTATACAATAGAATCTTATGCAGCCATTAAAAAGTATTTATTGATAAGGAAAGACCTTCATGATCTGTTAATTTAAAAAAGCAAATTAAATATTATTACTAGTAAAATTACATTTTTATTAATATGTATAAAATGGAATACATACTAAAATGTTAGTAGTTATCCTCTAAGCAGTGGAACTTTAAGACATTTTATTTTCACTTTTTATACTTTATAAAATTTTTCTGAATTGGGGGATAAGCATGTATTATTTTTTATGATCATAAAGAAGGTAAACTTTTATATTTTTGAACTTTGAAATACCAGTATTAGTCAAGATGATCACTATTATAAGAGAAACCTGCCAGCTATTGTTTGAAATAATTCAGAAGTCATGCTCCTTTAATATCATTGGGAAATGAGTTGTCCTTAAGATATTCAATTTAAGAGGTTTTAAGACATTTGAGATATTCAGTCTTCCAACAAGAATTTATAATCATGGGTATTTCCCAATATATTTTGATTTCATATTTATAATATGATCAATCCCCAGTTCCAAAATAGGGAAGAGATTAGCTAATGAGTTATCATTCTTAGAAACGTATATCACTTCTGCCATATCTTCATTGTACACTTGAGTTTTCTTAATAAATTGTAAATAAAAATTGAGTTAGGCAACAGCTGTGTTCTAGCTATCTACTCTATACACAATCTAAACCAATGTCACCAATATAACGTACTAAATTCTCAGTAGTTTGCCCAACAGCAAGTTTCAAATCATCTCTAAGTCAAATACATACACTTCCACTTTAAAACTGTTGTCCACTACAATGAAAACTTGAACAACCTGTTTTCTACAGGCTTGGAGATCTTGAAAAATCTTCACATCAACCAACATTAAAAATGAAAAGACAGGACTAATGGCCTTTTTCACTCTGGCCATCCTTGTTTGTGTCCTGGTTATTTTGGAAACACTTTATTTGTCCATTTCAGCAGAACGTTTTATCAGTACATCACTTCTCTAAATTCCAGGTAAGCACTATAAATCACATTCTATGGAACATTCTTGGCTCTGAAGACTCACATTCTTTCCAACTCTGAATGGTTGCCTTTTTTTATGATTCTATATTCAAGGAAAACATTATTATTATTACTCCCCTAAGGCCCTTAACTGATAAGAAATAACTAATAGTTTCAACCTCAAAAAAGTATTGGAAAGATAATGACATAGGTAAATGTGAAATCCTGTATTATCATCAATTTTGGTTTGTAAAAACTTTTGGCTCCTCCCCCCCCCCATATAACTTAACAAGCAAATGTGTAAAA
>JAQZBX010062740.1:0-16832 GCA_029593785.1 Cabassous unicinctus
AACAAGTGCTGTGAGATAAGCTCAAAGAGCAACGGGGGCAATCACATCTGAGTCTCTGATAGGAAAAGATCTGGCAAAAGGAGTGGCAAGGATACCTGGATAGAAAAGGGATCTAAGAGGGCGGGGGGCGGGGAGGGGGAGAGGGCAGTGGGGTAGCCATGGCTGAGAGGTGCCACTGGAACTGTTACCTTTCTAGCCAATGTGGCTGCCCCAATGACAGCTATGCAGATGACCGCAAGCACTGTGCCCATGGCTCCAAGCAACGGGATCTGGAACCCAGCGCTGGGCTCAGCCACTAGAAGGAGGAGGAAATAGGGTGAGTGGCAGAGGCCAGCAGCAACGGGCAATCACTTCCTAGGGAAGCCCCAACTTCATGGCACCGAGGTGGCAACGGACCAGGACCTCTCTCTAATCACAGGACTGGAGACTTTAAACCCAGCCCTTTGGACATCAGCACTGCAGCATGGTCCACCATTGCTATCCATGATGGGTCTCTCAACCAGGGATGTCCCTACCATATTGGGCACCCAGAAGGGATCATTTTGAACACTCCCTTCCTCTATATGACAAACTCATTTTCAGTAAAATCATGAATTGAAACAAATGCCACCATCCACAGAACATGAAAGTTTTCTTTTATTAAACTATATAACCGCAATCAGTAAAAATTGTTTAATTAAAATGAAAAAATGAAATTAATATTGTATTACAAAAAAAAAGAAAAAGTGTAACTATTTATTCAATATTTTTTTATCTCCCCATTGGCTTGAACTTTGACTCTTTGGTTAGAGTCTGACATCATGATATTTTCTGTAAATAATTGTTCAGTAATCAGTAAGTGAATTTTAATAATACTGAAACATCTGCAAAATGTAATGTAACATTTATCTTGATTCATTCTTTAGTTTGAAAACAATTAAAAATTTAAAAGAATAAATTTTTGTTTTAATGATATTAATAAAATTCAGTAAAATATTTCATATGTGAATGAAAATTTGAGCTTACCAAACAAAAATATTACTTCTTACAGTTTTTACTGTTTCACTGTCTTAAACACAAATAGAAACTCCAAGAGGTCACATAAAATGACAGAATTGAATAACTCTAATTCCATTTCCTCATCTTTACAATCCCTTTGATATCATAATTTATTTAAAATCTTCTGTTTAAAGGCAGGAGTATGTAGTAACCACAGGGGTTATGGATACAGACTGTGCCTCAAGTGAGCTTGAATTATTCCGAACAAACTTATTTTCAAAACCAAATGCATTTGGCTGAATCCATGCGGGTCAGAAACGGGCTGTATAACTGGAAGTTCTCAGAATGAACTTCTATGTAAAATACAATGATTATTAGAAGATAAGTAATAAAACTCAGCTCATTTGCAGCTTTCATATAAATTCTTAAAACTCAGCAGTAACTACAGCAATTGTTTAGAACTTAGATGGACAAAATATTCAGGGAGGAATATTTTATCACTGTCGTTTAGAATTGCCAGCACATGGTGATGATTAAAAAATAGGCTAATTTTAGCAGTTTTATTAGTGCTCTTAAATTCACCACAGATGAGACATCTCCTTATTTTGCCTACAACTTGGTATGCCAAGGCTGCCCTGGATCATCGTTCCAAGAGTAGCATTTTCTGTCAACTCTGAAGGCCTAAGGAGAAGCCGCCAACTGTTGATGCTCCACAAAGACTGCTGGTCACAAGATTCCTAATTCTCAGGGAGATTTCTATTTTGAGGACCCTGAACTGAGTCCCTGAACACAGGTTTGGAAGGGATAGTAGAGGAATCTGGTTCAGTTGTCCTCATTGCTAAAGCATTGAGAAAACTGAGGCCCAAAAGAGTAGTAAGTAGTCCAAGGCCGTCCCGCTGGTTACAGGGCCAGCCAGGGGCACATGGAAGACCCCTGGCCAGAGCTCTGCCAGGGAGTAGGGTGGGGGATGACATCGAGTTTGTGGTTAGCCCCAATACACAAACTTCACACAGAAGACCCACATTCCTCAAAGGGGTGAGAGGAAGTAGCACATTTCCCAAGACTCAGGCCGCTGATGGCAAAGAGACCCAGGTTCAAATCCCAGGCCCAACCACAAACATGCTGTAGGGCCTTGGGCAAGATGGCCATCCTCTGTGAGTTTCAATGGATTTATCTTTAAAAAGGGACAGTAGTAACTACATCACGGGGTTTTCATGAGAATTAAATGAGACAAAATGTGTAAAGTGCACTTGTTCACTCGCCCACCCCTTCATTCATTCCTCCTTACTTCCAAACCCAATTATGCTGTTACGTAGACTTAAAAGAGTATAAGAAACCCTCTCCTGCCCCTTGGGCGAGGCCATTTACTCTGCCTCACTGAAGCACCCCTGTCTAACAGTACTTGGGCATCTGCACAGCAAACAGCCAGGAGCTCCCTGCCTGGAAGAAAGGCAGGGCTGCCCCAGGCCCACAGGGAACCGAAAGTTCATGACCCAGCCCACAAGAACCCAGAACCTGTGCCCTACTTACAGCAAGTGGTCTGGAAAAGATGTTGGAAAGGGATCCCAGACAGCTAGGGAATGGAGAAGTAAGGACTTCTTACTTCTCTCAGAAATGAAGAAGTAAGCACTGAGGGGAGGAAGCCAGAGAGGTGAGAAAGCTCCGTTTATCCAAGTTTCCCAGGCCAGCCTGCCCCCAGCATAACTCAGAACCTCACACTCAGAATTTGCCCACATCCTAGGAGGGTAGCTGGTCTGCACCTGGGAAGGAAAATAATGAAAGGCCAAGATCCAGTGGAAGCTTCATCCACAGAAGGGTCAGCTAAGCCACAACCAGCCAGATTTGTTTTACAATAATGTACAGCTTTACTCTAGTTTCTGGGCAAAGAAAGCTCACCTCATTCCTGTCCGGCCAAGAGGTAAGGTAATCACAGTGTCCAAAACCATAAACTCCAACCTACCCGGAAAACAAGTATTCTGGTTTGTTGTTGTTTTTTTAATCTGTTTATTTGGCTTTAATTTACTCATTAATAAGGTGGAAGATTTTAATTAACCAAAAATCTTTCAGGTTTCGGGAGCCTTCTCAGAACATGCAATTTAGTTCATTCATAAATAAGACTGAGATGCTATAGAGCATATTGTGAACACTAGCTCCTCCAGGTGACCTGCAGGGGAAGGTATCTGAAAAGCCAGTGAAGGGCATGCTGGGGGCAAGTGTCTCAGACACGATGCCCAGCTAGTCACTGGAATTCCATAATAAGCTTAGAGTATGTCAGATTGAATTGAGAAGTAAAACAACTTTGAAAACCTAACATAAACACTGCTGTAAATGTATGGGAGTACCATACTCTAATAATTTACTTAAAGTTTCTTATTTCTACTGCTTCGTTTTCAAAAGAGTCAGACTGTAATGTCTTTTCTGTTTCACTCATAAGATAAATGACCTTCTACTTGAAACTACCGTTTTGAAACAATTGATCATCTGGATTGGTAGTAATCCTACGTACTTCTAATCTAAGGGAATCTAACTGTCCTCTCATTTGGTCCAGAGTGAGACAGTGTGCTAAGCTGGTGGCTTTCTGTTTTAGGGGCATTACTAATTGCAAACATTTTATTGGCTGAGTCTTATTTGTTGAGAGAATCTGGAGAAAAGTAATGCTTAGGACCTACCTTCAATAGCCTGGGTCAAGGTGAAGAGGCACAACATGGTGTCCTCAAAGTGGACTTGAAAATCCTTGATGCCTTTCCTCCTTTCCTGGCTACAATCTGCCCATCCTCAGATTTAGGGAACCATGGAGGAAATCCTTTCTATGATAGAAAGATCACTTTGATCAGTCCAAAATGGTAATTGTTATTTAGCATGGGGTCAGCTCTGAAACGCTCAACCACTTTCAACAGGCAAACTAGAGTGGAGAGTGAAGAAGCTGGGCATGGAGAGGAGTTTTACCTGCTAAAAGATATTGTTTTAGTTTGCTAAAAGCTGCCAAAAACAATATACCAGAAATGGGTTGGCTTTTGCAATGGGGATGTATTAGGTTATAGGCTTACAGTTCTGAGGCTGGGAAAATGCCCAAATCAAGGCATCATTGGGTGATGCTCTCTCCCTGGAAGACTGGCACATGGGGACATCTGCTTCTCTAAGGGTTTCATTGCTTCAGCTTCTGACTTCCCCTCTCCCGGTTCCAATCATTTCAGCTTCTTCCTCTCCAGGCTTTCTCTCTCTGCTTCTGGGGCTTTTTCTCTGTCTCTCTCTGTATTCATCCCATTCATAAAGGACTCCAGTAAAAGGATTAAGACCTACCCTGGGTCATGCCTTACTGAAGTATCTAATCAAAAGGAAGTTCCCACCTACAATAGTTTCATACCAACAGGAATGGATTCTCTTTAAGAACAGGATTTTCTAGAGGCCTCAAACTACCACACATATATAGTCCAGAAAATGTCTATACCAAGTTCCTAACCCAGGCCTTTAGTAAATCCAGAGCCACCTGAAATACAGGGATTTTCCTGGGAGGCAAGGTGCTCCCATTCAAAACTTCCAGAAGCTCCCCACACCTCAGGGTTCCTGTAGTTGACCTTCTTCCTCTAGGAGATTTAGAACAATAATTTTAAGTCCCAAATTTCTTAATTCAACATTGATTAAATGGAAGTTGAACTGAGAGGGTAAAAAATTTTAGTAGCTTGAGGAATACACAAAATTTTAATACCTTGGGAGAGTGCAAAACTCTGGTTGATGAAAGGCTATGGGACCATAATGCACTCAGCTAGTCATTTTATCTCATTATGTAGATAAAGAGAAAGGCAGGAAAATATTCACCAGACATTCTCCTTAAGATATTGAGAATCCAAACATTAGCCAGGTGGGGTGACAAACTTGTTTTCAAGAGGCTCTTTGTAAGCTCCTAGTTTAACTCTCAAGGCTTCCTGCTAAATAATCTTTCACCTTAAGCTTATAACAATTATTTTCTTGGTTGCTAAAGGAAATTATATATATTAATTATTGTGCGGTTTTATAGACATTGACTTTTGTACCACTTAACCCCAGATTTGGGGAGGGGAAGACCTGTTCCTCTCTTTATATTAATTATGGAACAAGTTAAAACAAATGGTTACTGTAGCAGGCGTTCTTTTACATACTAAAGCAAAACACTGAGTCCTGCCCTTTAGGGTATGACTCTAGAGTCTCAAATCCCACAAGCATCAAATTCTCACATGTTCCAGAAGACAACACTGATTGCTTCTGAGGTGGCCTGGTGGGTTGGTAATGATGAGTTTCCCACTAAATGATTTTGGTTAATGTATTATTTTTCTATGGCTTCAAATTACCAAAAACTTAGCATCTTAAACACAACACAAATTTATTAGCTCTCAGTTCCATAGGTCAAAAGTCCAGGCATGGCATGGCTCGCTTCTCTGTTCAGGATCCCACAAGGCTGAAATCAAGGTGTCAGTTGGGCTATATTCTGGAGGAATCTTCTTTCAAGCTAATGTTGTTGTGGCAGAAATTAGGTCCTTGTGGTTGTAGGACAAAGGTTCCTGTTTCCTTGTTGGCTACCCACCAGAGACCACTGTCACCTCCAAGAGGTCACTCACGTTCATTGCCATGTTGGCCCTTCCATCTTCAAAGCCAACAACGGAGAATATTCCTTGTATCAAATCCCTCTCACATGTTGACTCTCTTTAGTGGCTCATCTGATTAGGTAAAGCCCACCCAGGATAATCGCCCTACCTTAAAGTCAACTATTTTGGGACCTTAATTACATCTGCAGAATCCCTTCATAGTACATCCAAATTAGTGTTTGAATTACTAAGAGAAGGCGTGTATATACCAGGGAGCAGGAGTCTTGGGGCCATTATAGAACACTGCCTACCACAGGTAATTTTGCTGAGGGTGCTCCAGTACAGAGATCTGGACTAGCACAGTCAATTATAAAACAAGAATCATTGCCCTTTATTGGCCTTTTCCATGTATCAGGCCCAATGCTAAGCCTTTTATACACATTACCTCATTTAAACTCTTTTTTTTAGGAGGTTCCGGAGATTGAACCCAGGACTTCATACATGGGAAGCAGGCACTCAACCACTGAGCTACATCTGTTCCACAATGAGAGTTGGGTTTTTCATTTGTTTGTTCTTTAGGAGGTACCAAGGATCAAACCCGGTATCTCATCCACGTGAAGCAGGCGCTCAACCACTTGCGCTACATCCGCTCCCTAGTCTCATTTAATCGGCACTAAGGGTTATAGTGGTTGAGCAACTTCCTCAGGTTCACACAGTTAAGTGGTAAAGTTAGGACTCAACTCATGTTTGGTAACCAGCTCTGATTGATCCAAAGAAGCCCAAGGATTGACACTCTGGCCATTCAAGGATATTGTCAACCCTAAGGTTATTTCTCTCATCTCAGTGCCCTCCATTAACTAAACCCTATCAGCCTTCAAAATGGGGGTGATTTTAATCATGAAGGCTTCCCTGATCATGATAGTAACTGCCATTTACTAAGTGCTTATTATTCAGGTTAATTGCTACACGTAGATTTCCCCAGGAAGCAAGTTCTGAGACAAGTTTAACATACAGGAAGTTTATTAGCAAGTTCTCTTGGGATCCTTGTGGAAGGAAAGGGAAGGAAGCAGGAATGGAAAGACAAAGAAATTGGGCTGTGTCAGTGAAGGTCTCTGCTAACCCCCATGTGGAGCTCTGAAGCTACTGTGGCCCTTCAGAGATGTTGCCCAGTCATTGATGGAGGCTGCCCTGGAAGAGGCACATGACCTTGGGTGAGTGGTACTCTTCAGTCAGGGCTGACAGCTGAGTGATGTTTTCTAGCAAACTCTCCCAGCTTCTGTGGCAATAACTACTTCAGTCCTGAAAAAGAGTCAGGCAAGCCATCACAGTGCATCCCTTGCACTGCTCAGATTTACTTCTTTGTATAATAAGTTCTGGCAATAACTATTCCAGGATTCTGACATGTCTCTTTTTGAAGGAAAGCAGCATATTAGAGAAATGAACTTGAGAGTGTCTTTGTTGATCTAACCAAGACCTTTATCCATGAGAGGTCTGAGGCCCTAGTCACCAGGCCCTTCTGGGACTCTGACTGCTTCACTTGCCAGTTCCCATTAAAATTGGGCCAGTGAGTAGCAAAGTGTATGCAAGTGAATTACCTGGATACCAAACATATTCTTCTCTGGTCCCATTTTGTAATATCAGCCTTATCTCTTCCTAATGATTAGCATCAATTACCCCTGCCAGGTGGAGACTCTTCTTGTCAGCTTGTTTCTTAGCAAAAAGAGCCAGAAGTGTACAGATGGGAGTCATAGCTTATAGTTCAATGTTACACCTGGGGTAAGCCCCTCCCCGCCCCCCCGCTTTGGAAACCAGGACCTCTAAACCTACAGAGCCCAGAGTTTCAGGGACAGGAAGCACAAATTCCCAAGAGGGTCAGTGGAAGTGAAAGCAAGAGGGGTCATTTCTGGCTCCACGTCTTGGTTCCTGGACCCATGTATTATACCTATTAAGGACAGAGCACCTTAAGAATATTTAGAGTAGATACTGCATGGAGCTCCATTCTCACAATATATTGCCTTTGAGATGGCACTTTAGCTGGCCTTCATTAGGCTGTTTATTCTATCAGGCCAGCAGCTTGTGGGTAGTATAGTATGTGATATGACCAGTGAATGCTAAGGTCATGTGTCCTTAGCATTATCTCCTATATCTGCTATATCTCCTTTGATGTAAAGTGTGTCCCGTGATCTAATACAATATGATGTGAGATCCTGTGCCGATGAATCAAACATATTGAAAGCATCAGATAATGGTGCTGGCTGAGGCCTTGTAAGTAAGAAAATCAAACTCAAACCCAGATTATGTGTCAATTCTTATCAAAATGAATTCTCTGCCCTTTCCAAGGTGGAAGAGGTCCAATGTAGTCAACTTGCCAACAAATGGCTATTTGGTTGCCATGAGTGACAGTGCTGAACTGTGGGCTCAGTCTTGTTCTCTTTGCTGGCAAACTGGACATTTGGCACCAGCAGTAGCTGGATCAGACTAGGTAAGTAACAGGCCATGCTGCTGGGTCCATGCATATCCACTGTCATGCCACAAGAGCCACTTTGTTCATGTGTCCATTGAGCCTGCACTGAATGGTCAATAAAAAGGCTTGCTGACATCAAATGGTCAAGTCATTTTGCCTGCCTGGTTGTGTGGTGCCTCTTCCATAGTGGATGCTTTCTGGTAGATGTTTACTTGCTATAAAAAGATCTTCACCCTTTGTGTCATTCCCATATGTCCATCCACATGCATTTACTCTAGATCTTCTTGTCCTTGATCTTCCAAACCTGCCGTTTCCTTGTCCCTGACTACCAGCTAAGCCATTCTCCACTATACCACACAAGTATGGATATATTCTAATTTGAGTGTCTTCTCTTTTCACATCAAACAGATGACCATGTGCACTGCCCAAAGTTTCCCCTCTTTCAAGGCCAAACATTTATGGGATTGTACGACACCAATAGCCCATTTTTGGTATACCTTATATAATGAAGCAAACATGAAACAAGCTTTTTCTTCTTTCTTCAGCTGGTCAGAAGTGACCATAAGTGGGATCTGATGAAGAGGTGCCAGTGCATGACATGGAGATCTGGGCCATGCAGCTTGCTTGGGCCCTCCAGATCTGCTTATGCTCAATCCCATATCTACCACTTCTACCTTCAATATGACATATGCTATCACTTGCATCTTCAGTGGACCCATTGAAAGATACTCTAACCTCTGTCATTCTCCCAGGATGTGATGCTATTTCTGATTTACTATATTGTTTGTTGAGGGGCAGTTTCAGGGGCTTCTGGGCTTCTATACTATGATAGCGCTAAGTCCACAGGTCAAGAAGCCTATATGGGGGATGTGCCAAGTACCAAGTATGTCTATTCTAATTTTATATTTGGGGACTGGGAAAATGACCACCACTGCACTCCTGTAATTTACATATGTTACAATTCTACAGACAAGTTCCATGATTCACCCAATTTTAAGATTAGGAAACAGTTTCAGAGAGGTTTTATAACTTGTTCAGGTTCCATAGAATGTCAGACTGACTTCCAAGTCCTTGCTCATCCTTCTCTACCAGGTTCCATCTTTTTGTAGTACAGTGGTTCTCAGACTTTAGGGAGCATCAGAATCACCTGGAGGACTTGTTAAAACATGATTTTCAGTCATGAGTCCTCTCCACCACCACCACCCCAAGGCTCATGCTTTCCTGAGACTCACTATCAGTTACCTCACCAGTCCTCTCCTTGAAGGTCAAGGGAAGAACCATAGCAAAGACTATGCTACAGCAGTTTAGGTGAGAATGTGAAGTGGGTGAAATTCCCAGCTCGTTTCCCTGCTTCTGAACACTTACCCTCTTTCCACTCCCATATCCATGGTACCCTGACCCAGAAATTCATTCTTTCCCCTACAAGATACTATTGGAATCTGTTTCATAAGCCCTTCATTCCTTCATTCATGAGGTATAAATGACAGGTGGTAAATCAGTTGTTGTCACCACTCCTCCATACACACACACACACGCACACGTGCACATACACCTTTTCCAGGAAATTGCATTTAATTGAAATTAAAGCCTTCCAAAAAAGGCTGAGGTTGACAAGAATACTGTTTTTGACAGAGGGGGCTTCTGGTTTTCTCAAAAATCCCATCACATAGGCAGTTGTCCACTATGGCCATCCTATGAGAGGGGACACCAGTTTTCTCCACACCTCTACAAACTGCTTCTAGCAGAGAAGAGAGCAGAGGCAGGAGAGTGCTCATGGCTGAAGGAGTCTGACATTATAACAAGAGTATCAGAGCACGCAAGGTCACCCTATGACCCCTGTTTTTCTTCAGAGACACATCTCTAACCTCTCCACTCCCCAACCTTCACCTCCTACCTACCCATCATGCTAAACTACTGCAATTCCCCCAAACATGCTCTCCCTCTTCTGGGGACTCTCTTACTCTGCTCATGTTCCTAGCCTGTTCCTCTGCATGCTTCACAACTCAGTCTTTGTATCACCTCCTGGAAGTCTCTCCTGCTCAGCCCCTGTCCTTAGCACAGACAATGTCCCTCTTCTCTTTGACCACCAGTGCTTACCTCTCTCAAGGCTCATCACATTCTGTCACAATTGTCTCATTTACTTGACCAGCTTCCAGCTAGGCTGTGAGACCCTTGAAGGAATAAGGTTCTGGAGCCTTATTATTTGCAATTTTCCCAGCAACTGATACATAGTAGGTGCTCAATAAATGTTTGTAGCATGAATGAAAGCAAGAACATGTGGATGACTATCAAGACATAAATTGTAACTGGACAGAAAAAAAGGCAGAAAAACCCTGAAGAGAGGAGTGATCTGTGATCCAACAAGGGTTTGAGAGAAACAAGACAAGTGCCCTGCCATGTCCTGTGCTGAAGGAAGAAGGCTATGTTCTGCTTCACACACCCCCCATCCCACCTCCTCCCCAGGAACTGGGGCAGAACTCAGGTGCTCAGGGAAGTCTTGAAAGGCAAAGGGTGTAGCAGAGGCTTGGCCCCCACTTCCCTCTGACTGAAGGCTTAGATTTCTAGGAAGGTGGACAAGGAATCCAATCTCTTAAGACAAGGGCAGTTCCTGCAGTGTTCTACACCACCAGAAGGAGGAGGAGGAGGAGGGAGGGCCCTAATTCCCCAGAATATGTTCCTAATGCCCTGAGGACTCCATCACCGGAGTCATAGAGTTAACACGGGGAGAAGAGGGCAGATGGGAGGCAAAGCAGTCATGAGAACACAGCTGCAGGGGACCCAGAAAAGGATATAGGGTCAGAGTATGGGGACAGAGTGAGGTTTGGAGCCAGGATGAGGTGGGGGTTCTGTTGCAGTTTGAGAAGAGCTGAAGAACTGGGGTTATACCATGATCAGGCTGAGGTGAGGATTATGATAATGAGTTTGATTAGGTTTAAAACTAGTGTTGCAACTAGTGTTTTAAACCTAGTTGTAGGTTTAAAACTACAATTAGGGCCAGAGTGGAATTTAAGATATTAGGAGTATCAGCTTAATTAGGAATTTTTCCTTAGAAATAAAATTGCCAATTTCTCCATTCACAGTCACAGCCCCAGAGCAAAGACCTCAAGGTCTTTGAGCCAGGAGGAGCCCTGGGGCAAGCAGGACACCACCACCAAAAGTAGCGTGAGGAAGGGGTGGACTCTGCGTAAGGGTATTTCAGGCTTGCACATATTAACCTGGGTTAGCTTTAGGGTTAAATTCAATTTTAGCATTAAAGTTAGAAATAGCTTAAATATTACAGTTAGTGATAGGGACTTGGACTAAGGTTTCAGATTACGGTCTGGAAGAAGTCGGGGCTGGCCTTAAAGCAAGTGATTACAGGAAATTTAGCATTCCAGACATACATCTGCCTGCTTGAGGAACAGGAGGGGAGCTGCAGGTATCTATCTGTACTGCATGCCATGGTGTCTGCCAAAAAAGGGGGGGAAGGGAGGAGAGGTTGGAAACATAGAGGCTTTGGGCAGGGGTTGAACTGGGGCTCAGCGGAATGTCTTCTGAGTGCTCTCTCCAGGGGGCCTGTGAGACTCAGTTAAGCTCCCTGCACTCATTTCCCCAGTTTCCCACTGGAAGATGAGCTGTGCCATTGTTTTCACAGTTTCCCACTGAGGGAATGAGCTGTGCCATTGGGACCTCATGGATGCTTCCATGAGTGCCCTGGCCTGGACAGACACAGTTCCTCTCTGTTCCCCTGTCCCTGGGACCTCCATCCACCAGGGCCCTTCTGCCTTGACTCCCTCCTGCAGTCTGGTGTTGGGCCCTGGGCATATGACGCAGGGTAAAGAGCCCAGAAGGATCAAGACTATCATTTTGGCTACTGTTGCTGGATTCCAGGTCTCTGCCATGTTTATTGTCCCAGGCCCCCTCTAACCATGAAGTGCTAAATAGTAATACTCAGCATTTACTCTATTTGTACCAATTCATGAGATTATTCACCACATGTTACAGATGAAAAACACTGAGAAAAAGTTAAATAATTTACCCAGGTTACCCATTGTAGATGGCAACATTCAGCCCCAGGCAGAGTGAGTTCAGAGCCCGGGATCTTAACCACTGTCTGCACTGGCCTATGTCGGAGCCAGCCAAGAAATAGCATTTGAAAGGAAACTTTTAGGTAATCTCTTGTCTTCTCAGTTTACACATATTTTTGCCAATTTATAAAACTTAATGTCCAACACAATGGATGGCAGTAAATATAAGTTCTGAGGGCACAGTTTAGTGGCGCCAGAACACCTGGGTTAAAACAGGGTCTACCACTCCCAGTAACTCCAAGCCTTAACTTCTGTCTCCATCGAATGACCAAATGGGAATCATGTTAAGAGCTAACGCTTATGCAGTGCTTACCATGTTCCAGGCACTGCTCTAAGCGCATTTCCTCATGGAAGGAATTTCATACTATGTAAGGTGTATGCACCTTGTAAAGCCCTGCAACTATCTTCATTGCACAGATGAGAAAACTGATGCACAGACGTGGAGTTATCTTGTCTGAGGTCAAAAGCAGATCCAGGATCGGGACCCAGGCCATCTGGAGTCAGAGTCTAAGCTCTAAATCGCTCTGCTATACTGTCTCTCAAATACGAAATAATGCTTTACCACCTTCCAGAGAATTGTTTTGAGTGTCCAGGTAGATAATGAATGTAAGGGCATTTTGGAAACTATGATCATGCAAATGTAAGTTATTGAACATTTATGCTTAAGACACACTGTGCTTTGCTTTTAACCAGCTCTACTCTTTCATAAACTTATGGGCTAATTCTAATCTGCAGAATTGATGCTAAACCAATAAGTGAGAACCCTTCTCAAATGACCTCACCACCTGGTCTCCCTGGTAAATATACATAAGATGAGCTTATCACCCAAGAATAGTGCTTCTCAATGCTGGCTGCACATCAGCATCACCTGGGATGCTTTTAAATCGTATCACATCCAAGCTCTACTCCTAGAGATTCTGATTTTATTGGTGTTGGGTGAGGCCCCGGCTCCAGTATGATTTCAAAGTTAAACCAGGGTTTAGAAACCCTGTTCTACAGAGTGTTTCACAATGGCATTTTCTACCTGAGGAGAAAAGGCATCATCGGCTGCCCTGTTTCAGAGGAAATACCTGAGCTTCCTAGGACCTCCAGAAAGATTCTCCCTTGGTAAATCCCATCGGGGTAGGTATGATAGATGCAGAAGTACTCCCCTGTATCATTGGTGGTCAGTGACTGGAACGTGAAGCCCAGGCTGGGTCCCGGGACCACTCGCTCACTGAAGGCCGGGTAGACGTGCCACCCCAAGGCTGCATGATGTCGGGCCAGAGGTTGGTTTGGCCTCTCCCAGTTAACCTGACTCACTTTGGCCATGGTGGAGGAGAGGTTACATTGCAAGGTAACAGAGCTGCCTTCCTCTGCAGAAACGTTTCCCATCGTTACTATTCTCCCTGTCACAGCTCCTAGGGGAGAAGGAAAAGCACACATGAGTCCTGGGTCAACAGCTGGCCTTGAACTTTTTGGCAGAAATTCCAAGAGATTTTGAGGCCAAAACTAGCTTTTGGAATGATAATTTCTCCAGTCTATCCTAAACTCCCACAAATACACTATAACTGTTTCCAGTTTTCCCCATGTCAAGAAATACTCCTCTCTGTGCCTGCCATTCAAGGCTCCCAAACCCACTTCACACCCCCTTTCCAGTCCCCTTCTCCAACATACACCTCAACTCTAGTCCAGCCAATCTCCTTCCCTGCTTCCATCGATTTCTTTTGTCTTCCTCTGCCAGCCAAACCCATTTAAGGACTTGTCAAAGCCTCACCCCAACTCTGGGACAACCCCAGCCCCTCGTCATTTCACCCTATACCTGTACTGTATAATTAGCACCTTATTAGATGCCTGCTTGCTAAATGTACTTAGCTCTTTACTCTCTCAAGATATCTGCTGTAACACCACTCCGTGATTAATTCATTGATTCTTTTCATATGCTTCATTTTGATTCCCACTTAGAATAAAAGCCCTCAACAGCCAAAACCACCTCTTGAACTTTTTGTAACTTCCAACAGCCTAGCTCTGTGCTGGGTGCACTATCCTTTGAAATACAACCTGCCTAGTTGATTGCCCATTAGGGTGCCTGGAAAAACCTTCAGGAAAGCCAAGAAATCCAAGAGAAAGGAAGCTTGGAGAGAAACTCTTTTTTTCCCAGGAAAAACCACCCTCTTTAGCAGTTATCACCCCCAGCACCCTTTGGGCATCTCTCCACTCTAAGATGGTTCAGAAAGCAACAGAAAAACCTATTTCTACTACATTTTTAAAATATTTCCTTTCTCCCCTTCAGAAACACTTGCCTGTGGTTTTTAATATAGAAGGAAATAAATGTAACATAATTCAATGTCTAATAGTAGAATGCCTGGAATCTGTGAAGAAGAGAGTTTTGATCCACAGAAAACTACTTGCAGGGGTTTGCTGGAAGGTTCCTGCTTTTCTATCCTTAAGGGCAGAAAAAAGGAAGGTGGAACAAGACCAAAAGTTCTGCGAGCATCCATAACTCCTCCTTCTCCTGCCTCCTTTCTTATATCAGCCAGTCAGGCACCCCCAACCCTGAGGGTTCACCAGCACCTTTGTTGGCCTCCCAAAACAGAACTGCACCTCACTCAAAGAGATTGCCTTTCTCACAGGAGGTACGCAGGACTCTAGAAACTATGCATTTTCTCCCCTCAAACAGATGTGGCATTCACTCCCAGCCTTCCCTGCCTGAGCCCTCTGCTTCCTTGCCAAGCTCTTCCCCTTCCTGCTCCCTGCTCTCCCTCTTCCCCAGGTTCCCAGACCAGGTTTTCAGGCCTTACCTGAGGCGGGGAGGGGAGCCTGCCTCAGCCCCTGGGCCCAGATCAGGAAGAGATACCACTGCATGCTTCTGCCCAGGGGACCTACAGGAAGCAGATGTAGCCTCTTCTGCGACTGAAACTGGCCGACTGCAGATGGGAAGGTGAAACTGAGCCTGTGATGAGAGAGGGTCTCGGAAAACATGAGTTCAGCAAAAACAATGTCAAAAACAGATAAGGCTCTCACAAGTACACAGGCTGCATGGGGTGAGCCACAAGAAAGACCATGAAGGAAACACATTAAAAAATAAACAACAAAAAAAATGTGCTTAGAGGTATACTGGTCTTTGGGTTACTATTAGCCAATTTACTGTTTTTAAATTGTGTGTTAAGGCACATTTGTTTTAAATCAGCCTTTATCTAAAGAGGTCAAGGATATCTGTGAAATATCCAAGATTCTTAAAAACCTGTCACTGATGGGGAAATGTTCACTGGGCACTCCTGACTTCAGCCTGCTGAAGAATGTGCAGTGGTAAGGGAGACTTCAGTTGGGTGCTTATAGGCCAGGAACTGCCCTGGAAATCTAATGAGTCAGCAAACCAGAGGCATTTACTTTAGGGACAAGCCAAGGGTGGGTTTTAGATAAATAGCAATGTCCCTTGAATGAAGTCCTCTCCTGGAATCTTATTTCTTCTATCTTGTTTATCTGCACTGAAACTTTGTTGACTTCTGCCTTAGTCCCTCTGACCCAGTAGAATCAGAGGAGACCAGAAGGGTGAGTTTTCTTGTGCACAGTGACCCCATGAGAGTCCGGAAAGCAGAAAAGTGCAAGCCACATTGGTTTGACGGGAAAGGGCTTGGTTGACACCTGTCTGGAGCTCCCAGCTCATCACCGGCTCCTACCATTGATCCTCCCTTCCTCCCTCCTTCCCTTTCTGCCTTTGTTTCATTTGGCAGTCCGAGCCTACGAGGAACATCAGACTCAACACCAGGCTCTGGAGACACAAGGATGAAGAATCCTACCTCCTGACCTCAAAGAGTTCACAGACTAAGCTTGTTCTTGTGAAGCCATTCTATAGGGAAGGTAAAGTCCATATTCCCCTGCCTCCAAGACTCTAGCCACTGCTGCCTTGGGCATGCTCCACAGTTTATATCCTGAAACTCTGTAGCTCCATCAGGGGAACACCCAAAGTTACCTCCTCCATTCCATCTGAGAAGAGAGATAAAACAAAATGGGGTTTCTATGGCTAAGCGATTTAAAATGGAGTCAGGAGGTCATTCAGGAAGTTACTCTCAAGCACATCTCAGCCAGATATCACGAACTTCCAAGGTAAGCAAAACCAAAATTAAACATGTTTCTAAGGACATCTGACTCCATGAAACAACTACAAAATAAAGAAATCACTAAAGCGTTGAACTTAAAGGGCATTTGGAAATCCCCAAATATCCATCTATCACAATTCTTTACAAATAACTTATGCAATCTTTTTCTTTATAGGCCCTTGCTTGGAATCCCCAAGACGGGACACAGTTTGAGTTGCTACCTGAATCTGTGCTCCTCAAATTCTAGGACCCCAAATAAATGCTTTTGTTGCTTTACAGCTCAGTTTGTTAGTTCTTGATCCACATAGCCTTCTTCTCCCCTGTAGGTGCTCCACCTCTGTCATACCAGTTTTCTTCCTGGGTGCTCACTCTTGATGCTACGCCATGATCCGTGCTCACCCCCACAGACCACCTCCAGCCCCTTAGACTAAATATCCTGCACTGACCCCTCTCTCCCAATCCCAATTCAACCTGTCCTTCAAGGCTTACATTAAGATACTTCTCCACCCCTTTTAACAGTCACTATCCCTTCAGCTGAAGGAACAATAATACCTAACACATGCCCAAGGGAGGGTGCCAAGTTTAAACTGGAGAGGGGCTTCCAAAACAGGTTGCCAAGGCAGAGGAGCGGGATGGGAGAGCCAAGAGCAACTGGTTAAGCAGAGCACAGAGAGAGGTGGATGCT
>JAQZBX010062741.1:0-16832 GCA_029593785.1 Cabassous unicinctus
ACTGAATGTCTGATGAGAAGGCCCAGTTATCTGCATTTCAGTGAGCTTCCTAGGTAATTCCTGGGTGAACTGAAGGTGGAGAAGCATTACTCTCCACACCTTTATTGACATAATTTCTTCCTTCTGGAATGTCCTGTCACCATCCCCAGTCTGGCCATTCTTTCAACTCCTCCTTTTATGGATTTTCCATATTCTTCCTAGTATTAATGGTCATTTGAGTAACTACCACTTGTGGACTGTAAATTCATTAAATGTTGAGGCTCTGTGTCAAATCACTTTGTAATCCCCACAGTATCTGTTATGATGTTTTGTATATAGAAGCAGCTCAGTAAATGCTTGATGAATAAATGAATGGTCTTTTCCTTCCAGAGCTAGAAAAATGGAGAATGCTGTACTTCACCCAAAAACCTCATTTCTTAGGGTGAAATGTCAACAGGCTAGTGGGATAAATATTTTTAAGTAGGAAATCTTTTTTTTTTGACCCAGATGTAAAAGGATGCAAGGGCCTCAACTTTTTTTTTCAGTATGTTAGGTCAAACATCATCAAAAAGCTGCTTTTCCACTTCAGAGTGGATGGTGAGCAATTGTGATCCAAAATTCTGTCGTTGTCCATTATGAGGCCTCTGAGAGAGAGTACAGAGAAGGTACTCTAAGGCCCTGCCTCCGGGCATTAGTTACACTTGAAATCTCTTATTTGCAGGATCGTAGGTTGAGCATTGAGATGTTTCTAGAAGCCTGATTGTATCAACCCAAGAACCCAGGTGCATTAACTTGGAAACTAGAGAGTCCATTTTGGGTGGATGGAGATGAACCCATGGTCTTCTCTTCTGTAATTCCCTAGTAATGTACCTCTTGATCTCTTCCCCCCCAGAAAGAGTTTGATCTTCCAAAATGCGGCTCACTCCTTGACTTTGGCAATTTCTCACTAGAATGTGAGTTGATCTGGAGCTATATCTTAAGTATCTTTGTAATGTGGGGCCTGGCACATAAGAATGCCCAAGAAAGTCTCATTAAACGAAATCATGAATGGATGTGTTGTTTTTGCATTTCTGTGGATTATGTATTAGCTTATAAAATTAAAAAAATAATGTCTTGACCCCCAAGACAGTAAATTACTGAATTGCTTTGAGATTCTTGAAAAACAGAAACAAAGACAAAATAGTGCTTTATTGTTATTAGAGACAAGCATTAAATTACTTACCATCCCAGAATTCTGCATCATTCATCTCAGCTCACTACCCATTGCTCATTCCCCAGTTTTATTTTAGTTTTGCTTGCTCACTACTAGTATTTATTTCTCCACTTTTTTTTTTCCTCACCAAGTGGGAAATCCTTGCGATTATTACATGGCTTAGGGGTGATTTCAGAACTCAAACTTCAGCTGATGATCCCCCAAATGGATCATCCTCCCCTTGCTACCTGATGGATATGAGTGTTTGCAAAACCCTCACTTATGGGCAGAGAGGTGGCAGGAGACCAGAGAGGAAAATGTGAAAGTTGCTTGAATAGATAATGCAAAGTCCACATGTTTACTTGGGGTGGAGGAAGGACAAAATGAAGAGGTTATTCTACACTAATTATGGAGCTCTTTGACCCCAAGGAATAGTATGGTTAACCTAGGTAGTGAAAGTAAATAAACAAAAAAGCCCTGCTAAGTTGGAAGGCCTTATGATATAATGTAAAGCGCTTGGCTTTTCAATCTGATACTGTCCTCTGCTCATCTTGAGGGACATCCATTTCACATAGGGAGCAGTTTTAAATGCACATGCTCAGGCCCAGCTCAGAGATTCTGATTCACCACTAGAGCTTTGGTGAATCAGCACATAACCCTGTGAGAATTCTTTCATTCATCCAGTAAGCATATACTGTGTATCTCTGGTGTGCCAAGTCCTGCTCTGGGAACTGGGAATATATTAGTGAACAAATCAGACAAAACTGTATGCCCTCATAGTGTTTACATTCTAGTAAGGAGAGAGAGAGACAATCAGCAGAACTATTAAATAAATTCTATAGCATATAAAAATAATGTGCTATGCAAAAATTAAAGTAGGGGAAAGAGCCACCAAAGGGAGTGACTCTCATGATATCAATTTTTCATTAAGTTCTAAATTTGATTTTTTTTTTCCTGCATTGCCTGACCCCTACCCCATTTGCTTCCTTTACTCAAAGATTTAGGCAGTTGTTTTCTAACATGGGACAGGATCTGACTCCAGCCAAATTTGTCGTGAAAGTTCAGGTAGAAAGGCCTGAGCCCTTCACATGAACTTTTACTGCCTGTCCCCTTTTATCAGGCAGCAAAGAGGAAACTGTCTTTGGAAAAAAAAAAAAAGGTAATAGGAAAGGTTGCTTTGGAAAACTGAGCTCCTTCCTGCAGTTTGGTCATGGTGGGCTGGCGTTGGGGGGGAGCCAGGGCAGGGAATTTGCACCCTAGAGGGATAGTCAGATGAGGAGGAAAGCATTTGGAGGTGCTTGCCTCAGTCATGGATGAAGATTTATGGTTGCTTTCATGTTGCCTTAGAAACAGATTAATTGCTTAGCTGTGAAGCTGTCTGTCTGCAAGGATAACAGAAAAGGGAGTTCCAGGTCCTGATGAAGGAGAGTCAAGGAATTGCTTGGAATAACCCCAGCTGCCAATCAACAGAATATTAGACGTCTATTACACCAGGCTGGTGGGAATGCCAGTGATTTTCTTTTTGTCTTAGGTCCTCCTTGGTAGTCAAAACTGGCCAGTGTCTACCAGGGAATAGGTTGTTCTGCCGTGGGCAGTAGCCACCTACTTTTAAACGTCCCTTCAGGCCGTTTTGCTGTGGGAGGCTCTTCTTTGTCCTTTCCTAAGGCAGCTTGGCAAGCATAGTTTTCCATTCCTTGTAGATCTGACTACTCCCTTCAACACACGTGGGTTGTACTTACTTGCAACCTGGGTAGTTTTTTACCATCCTTTGTCATACAGTCAAGGTCTGTATTCTGTAGGTGCTGTGGTTGTTTGTTTTGTTTTAAAATAAATAGTGCACAGAAGATAATTTGACCATTTTGGTATTTCCTGTGCTGAAGACTCATTAGGGTGATGTAATGGATATTCCTAAGTGAGAACTGACTATAGATGTAAGAGTTGATCTGAAGCAACCATGAAAATCAGCCTTCCCTGGTGCCCAGTGATCAGTAGATTAGGGCACAATATAAGGAAAGCCAGGTAGCAGACCAATATACTTGCAGCTTCTATTCTTATCTTCCTGCTTAATTTTCATGGAAATATATATTTGAGAAGAGGATGGGGATGGTTAAGTAGAACAGCTTGAATCTAATGATTGGACAAATACTCTGAGAGGATGGAGACAATAAGATGAAGACCCATCTTAGATAAGACCCATCCCACTTCCTTACAAGCATTTGGTTTGTGTAGTAATTTAGTAAAGAAGGATACCAAAAAAAAACAGAACTGAAATACTACTCATAGGTTATAGTTCTGTTATTCCAAACCGTAGGTTCTTTCCAGTTGCCTCATTGCCAATAAGCTATATAAGTGTTTTAAGCCCACTGATTTCACAAATTATGATGCTGCCAGCTTTTGAATAAAATTGTGATGTTTTCGAGTTAACCTCAGAAGCTGCCCACTTCTTCCAT
This sequence comes from Cabassous unicinctus, assembly GCA_029593785.1. Classification (NCBI taxonomy): domain Eukaryota; kingdom Metazoa; phylum Chordata; class Mammalia; order Cingulata; family Chlamyphoridae; genus Cabassous; species Cabassous unicinctus. The sequence continues at coordinate 3,622 of JAQZBX010062741.1, forward strand.
TTAGCGAATGGGAAACAGCTCCTCTTTCTCCAATAGCAATGATGGATTTTTACTGATCCATCTACTCTTGTGCATCTGGAACCCTTTTGGCCAAGAACATGTGAGACATGGACTAGGGCATGAATGGAAGGCAGGGCTTTTTCTTGGCTCATCTAGGAGATTGCACTGAAAGCATTTGTATGAAGAGGTTACCAGGGAATTATTAAAAGACCAGATAATAAAGGCAGCTGTCGCATGAAATATGCCAGCCACACTTTATATATATATATATATATATCAGTTATTAATTCTTGTCTGTATGAGTCTGTAGTCCAAAAGATAAATGCCAGATTGTTGGAAAACTTCCAAAGGACTTTTGCTAACTAGGTCTTCTTAGCCCTGTACAGAAACCAAGAGGCTTTCCAATGGACTAGGCCAAGCCCAAGTCTAACAGTTCACCCACAACTGGGATAATATAATGGAGCAGTTAATTTTATCAGTCTTGGAGACAGATCAGAGTTTGAATCTCAGTGCATTAATTTACTCTGTAATTGACTTTGAGCAAATACCTAACCTTTCCAAGCCTCAGTTATCCCACATCCAAAGTGGGCTATTAATACCTACTTTATAGGGTTATTGTTAGGACTGCTGTGCACTGCCCAACTCCAGTGGGTGCTGTCTACACAGATTATAATGGAAATGGTAACACTAGGAATTGTATAACACAATAATGCTGATTATTGTAAGGAGGAGATATAACAATACATGTAAAAAAATTGTGAATGATGCCTGTGACTGTGTTTAAGAAATGGAAACTAGTGTTAGTCTCTCAGGCCACTGACTATGATTTGCTGTTGTGCCATTTTGAAACTTGCCTCTAAAAAGGTGTGATAGAAAACATATTCTTAAATTTAATCCATTCCTCTGGGTGTGAGCCTCTTGTAAGTAAGACCTTTTGATGAGGTTACTTCAGTCAAGGTGTGGCCCCCCTCAATCAGGATAGGCCTTAATCCTGTTATTGGAGTCCTTTATAAGCAGAATGAAATTCAGAGGGAGAGAAAGCCACAGAAGCAAAAAACTGAAATTCATTGGAACCTGGAAGAGAATGGAGATGCCAGGAGAGGCTGCCATATGCATTGTCATGTGACAGCGGAACCCAGGACCAGGGATCACTGGCCTTGGAAAGAACGCTTTGCCTTGATGACACTTTGTTTTGGACTTCTCCTAGCCTCAAAACCATGAGCGAATAAATTCCCATTGTTTAATCCAACCCGTTCCATGATATTTGCTTGAGCAGCCTAGGAAACTAAAACAGAAGGAAAAAGGAAAATAGTTTCAGGCAGAGAAAATAAAATCTGCAAAGGCTTGGCGGTAAGAAAGTATTGCTTGTTTAGGGAATGGGAAGACTAGAACTCAGAGTGGGAGGCCTGATCATAGAAGGTCTTCTGCAGCCTAATGAGTGTTTTGGCCTTTGTCCTCTGGGGCATGTTTTGAGTGGAGTGAGAGAATCCGCTTTGTTCTTCAGAAAGTCGTGTTTGCCTGAATGTGAAGAATGGCGTGATGAGATTTGGTCATAACTCAAATGAAGCAGTTGATTTTGTCAGTCCTTGAGGTAGACACAGGCTTGCAACTCTGTTCAGTGGCTTATCTGTGTGCCTGGGAGCAAGTACTTAACCTTTCTGATCCTTACAGGTCCCCCAAACATTTTAAGTTGAAAACCTCCCGAAAGGGTCACTACTAATGGTTTTCTCCTTTTTAAACTTTAGATCCTTACCATGTCTTTCATATACTTGCCAGGCATTGAGATCTTTTATAAACCAATCCATTTTTATAATAGGCAAAAGCTGGTATTCTTGTTTCCATCCTTGTCGCTGCAGTCTTCTTGGTGATTCTTACTTAAACTAGGCTCTAGGGTCTTAGCACTTGTTTGAATTCTCTTCCAGCAGATGTCTACTACACTTGGTTGATCCCTTCCTTCCTTCAGGACTTTGCTCAAATGCCATCTTATCAGAGAGGCCTTCCTTACTCATCCAGTATAAAATCATGCTTGCCTGTATACACACACATGTGCACACACACACACGGACATTCCCTGTCCACCTTATATTGCCTTTTCCCCAGTCCATAACAGTTTTTACCGCCTGACATTTATATTCTTTATTTCCTCCCCATCAGAATATAAGCTCAGTGAGAGCAAGGATTTTGATTTTCTCACTGCTAATTTATCAGAGCCTAGGTAAGAGCCTAGCTGGCTAGTCTAAAATACATATACATAAAATACATATTAAACCCTCAGTAATGATTTGTAGAACAAATGAGTGAATAAGGCAGTTGGAACTAGATCTTCCACTATCCTCGCAGGCTGATTAGATACCACCTTGCTTTAAGTAGAGATCCTACAACTCACCCAAGCCACGTAATAACTGAACGGGCAGACGCATTGATAATAGATTCTTGCATATTTTGAAAATGAACTTCTTCTATTTTCCAGCCTTTTAGTTAGATTGGAATTCTACCACTACTAACTCAGGATTTCATTGTCTTCTTTAGTATAGGAAAAATGTCAAAGTGCTTATCTTCCAACAGTGATGAACTCGAAAGAGCTTTAGGCTTTGGTGGGGTTTCTGAGCAGTCTGCCAGGATGTACTGGCCCAAGGAGTTCTCCTGGGCCTGGGGCAGTTTTCAGTAGAAGCCATTAGCAGCAAACAAGGGACAAGGAAGGTAGAGGAATGTGGGAACAGCTCTCAGCTGCCCTGAGGCCGTGAAAGACCAATCCAGCTCCTCTTTTAACTTGGTGCCAGGCACCAAGGCTCTGGACTGACTCAGGACCCCTTTGTGTCACCACTTTATCTAATCTCATAACTGGGCTATCCTGCAAGGCCTCCCAGACCAGGATCACTCTGATTTGGAGTAGACGTTTCTCTGTTTCACTGCCCACCCTGGCCCTGGAGGCAGAGGAGATGTAAGGCCCGAGCTGAGTTTGGGACGAGCTGGTGGGTGAAGTTAGGGTGGTGGTGGCTTAGACCCTTGTTTTACTTACCAAGGCTCAGGAACTCTGTTGCCGACAGCCCTTTGTCTTGAGCTTACTTTGTGGTTACTGCTATTATGCCACATGAGCTAATTTAGATGGAATTATTGTTCCTGCATTTTTTGGTCATGTGAATCCTCTATAGAACTAATATGTTTTAGAATGACCATGGAAAGTATGACATCAGCGCAGAGATGTAACATTTTATGGCTGGTTACAAGGATTTCACAGCCTTTCGGCTCTTACATTTCTTCCACAGCTAAACCTGGGGCTGGTTATCTCCCTTCCCTTCTGTGGACAGCCTGCAGATTTTAAAGCCTGAATGGTACATGGATGTGAAGAGCTATGCTTGAAGAACCATGTGCCCAGCTGCTAATATATCAGGAGACCTGGGCTTGCTGAAAATTAGGAGGAAATGTGCTCTCATCAAAACATGCTTTTAAAACTTTGCCCTTAATTTGTGGAAATATTGCCTCACAGCAAATTTTTTCCAGTACAAATACCATTAATCTTTGATTGCAGGCAAACTTGAAGATTTCTCTGGGTTTCAAGGAAGTTTGGAGCAGTGGGGTGTGATTTCATGAAACACAGATGTAAGGTGTACTCTAGAATGTCAGGTGATCACCAAACCTTGTGTGGGCAGGGTTTTGCAGAATCTGAATTTCATGGCATCAATATTAATTAAGTGATTTTGGCAATGAAATGGTTGCTAAAAGATGTGCTAACGAAAATTAAAAGAAAATCTGCTTTAACTACAAGAGGGAAATTATCTAATGCTTCAAAAGTTTTGTTTTTCATTTTCTTCTTGGCTATTAACATGCATAAATGTGTATTCATTAAAGCAAGGCTGTAATTGAACTTTCCTTTGCCAATAAATCAATTGTGTATCTTGCTCAGTGAAAGGGGACTACGTTTAGAAAATCCATCAACAGAGAGATTGAATTGTAAACTTTAGGAAGCATTGCTTGCTTATTGATGGTTTCTTAGAATAGTAATGATTCACCATAGATTTTGTGATGGTCAAATATAAATAAATCATTGGTAATATTAATTAAAAAATAATTAGTCATGCTTTGGATTTGGCTCTAATGATGTGATTTTTCCCACCCTCTCCCATCTTATTTTTGCCAGTAGGTTGGGACAGTTGGAAGCCTGCCATTGTACAACATGCTGCGATTAAGTCTCTCACCCACCTTTTCGATGGGCTTTCATCTGTTAGCCATCATGGCACTCTTATTTTCCCACGTGAGCCATATAAGTGCAGAGTCAGAAATGGAGGGAGAAGGAAATGACACTGGAGAATGCACTGGCTCCTATTACTGTAAGAAAGGGGTGATTTTACCCATTTGGGAGCCCCAAGACCCTTCCTTTGGAGACAAAATTGCTAGAGCTACTGTGTATTTCGTGGCCATGGTCTACATGTTTCTTGGAGTCTCTATCATTGCCGACCGGTTCATGTCCTCTATAGAAGTCATCACATCTCAAGAAAAAGAAATAACCATAAAGAAACCCAATGGAGAGACTACCAAGACGACCGTGAGGATCTGGAATGAGACAGTTTCTAACCTGACTTTGATGGCCCTGGGATCGTCTGCTCCTGAGATTCTCCTCTCAGTCATCGAAGTGTGTGGCCATAACTTCACTGCAGGCGACCTTGGTCCTAGTACCATCGTGGGAAGTGCTGCATTCAATATGTTCATCATTATTGCACTTTGTGTTTACGTGGTCCCTGATGGAGAGACGAGGAAGATTAAGCATTTACGTGTGTTCTTTGTGACAGCGGCCTGGAGCATCTTTGCTTATACCTGGCTTTACATTATTTTGTCTGTCATCTCTCCTGGGGTTGTGGAAGTCTGGGAAGGCTTGCTTACTTTCTTCTTCTTTCCCATCTGTGTTGTGTTTGCTTGGGTAGCAGATAGGAGGCTTCTGTTTTACAAGTATGTCTACAAGAGGTATCGGGCTGGCAAGCAGAGGGGAATGATTATTGAGCATGAAGGAGACAGGCCATCTTCCAAGACTGAAATTGAAATGGATGGGAAAGTGGTCAATTCTCACGTTGACAATTTCTTAGATGGTGCTCTGGTTCTGGAGGTTGATGAGAGGGATCAAGATGATGAAGAGGCTAGGCGAGAAATGGCCAGGATCCTGAAGGAACTCAAGCAGAAGCACCCAGAGAAAGAAATAGAGCAGTTAATAGAATTAGCTAACTACCAAGTCCTAAGCCAGCAGCAGAAAAGCCGAGCATTTTACCGCATCCAAGCTACTCGCCTGATGACCGGGGCTGGCAACATTCTAAAGAGACATGCAGCTGACCAAGCAAGGAAAGCAGTCAGTATGCACGAGGTCAACACTGAAGTGGCAGAAAATGATCCTGTTAGCAAGATCTTCTTTGAACAAGGGACATACCAGTGTCTGGAAAACTGTGGTACCGTGGCCCTGACCATTTTCCGCAGAGGTGGTGATTTGACCAACACTGTGTTTGTTGACTTCAGAACAGAGGATGGCACAGCCAACGCTGGGTCTGATTATGAATTTACTGAAGGAACTGTAGTCTTTAAGCCTGGCGAGACCCAGAAGGAAATCAGAGTCGGCATCATCGATGATGATATCTTTGAGGAGGATGAAAATTTCCTTGTGCATCTCAGCAATGTCAAAGTCTCTTCTGAAGCTTCAGAAGATGGCATACTGGAAGCCAATCATGTTTCCACACTCGCTTGCCTCGGCTCTCCCTCTACTGCCACCGTGACTATTTTTGATGATGACCATGCAGGCATCTTTACTTTTGAGGAACCTGTGACTCATGTGAGTGAAAGCATTGGCATCATGGAGGTGAAGGTATTGAGAACATCTGGAGCACGAGGAAATGTTATCGTTCCCTATAAAACCATTGAAGGGACTGCCAGAGGTGGAGGAGAGGACTTTGAAGACACTTGTGGAGAGCTCGAATTCCAGAACGATGAAATTGTGTAAGTTCTCTCTTTTTTTTTAGTAAGTGTGGCTGAGTGTTTTGGTAAGTGTGAGAGTGTGTGCATAGTTTTTAAAAAAAAGAAACAAAAACAAATGGCATGCAAAGAATGGAATAGTTCTTGTACAAGACCACTTTCAAAATAGCAATCCTTGAGTGCCACTTATTCATAAGAGAAATTAACTTGACATCAATATTTTATTTTTGCTTTTCTGTCTTTACATATTTTAAGTACATTGTAGACCATGGGTGAGTGAATCTTGGACAGAATTATGATGGATTGAAAAATTCGTATCCCATACACACAGAAAAGGAATATTTAAAACATTATAATAAGGTCCATAACTTAATTGCTGAGTACAAATTGGGAAAGCATAAGAAGGAAACACCTCTGAACAGAATTTCCTGGCTACTAGGGCTGGCTGAAAATATTTCTGTTGCTTTCATCTGATATTGTATTTTTATGACAGTGTAAGATTATGAGTTTTTAAATGCTGATGCTTAATTGTGACTTAATGACCAACCCTGTTTTTTGTTTTTTTTTTTCAGTTTTATGCCAACTTGAGAAGAGCTATACAGCTCTTATTTAGTTCCAGTCTGATTTTGTTTTACATGATTTAGCAGACCCTTTTATCCTTCTGGCATGGTGATGGGGAGAGAAATAAGGTTCTGTATAAGCATCCTAGTTGACAGGGAGCAGGTCAGAGAGAAGAAGTGGGGAACAATTTTACACTTCCTATCGGCACTTTACAGTGACACTGTGCCCATGTTTTTTTTTGTTTTTGTTTTTGTTTTTGTTTTTTAACATGGAGTGTCCGGTTTTGTGTGACTCTTCCATTTAGAAAGCTTTTCTTCCTTCTGTGCCTAGGAGAGGGCATTTTACTCAACTCACCAAAAGCAAACCAGAAAATTTGACTCAATATGCAATGTCCAAACTGGAAGGAGGGAGGAAAGGAAACTATTTGTAATGTCTGCAGTGCAACAAAGGACATTAAAGTGAATAATGCTTAGGTAGGTTGAATCATTGGCAATTTAGGAACTTCAGGAAACAAAAATGAATATGTAAAATAGTTCTGTATTTGGTCATCTCTTAAGCTAATGGCATGCTATATGTTAAACAGCAAGTACATGCTCTCCAAGTATAAAATTTCTTACTGAAAGTATATGGAAAACAAAATTTTTTTAAAAAGTGGAGGATGGGAAGAAAGAACAGATTTTCCTGAAAGAGCCTTCCAGTGTCCTTACAGCTCTTGGATGTTGTATTACACAGATGAGCAGTAATTTAGGAGGATATCATTATGAAATCTAGCAAAGAAGGGATTATATCTGTCTTCTGGTATGTATTGTGTTGGTGGTGGGGAATAGTTTTCTTGATAAATATCTATTTTATGTTGGTTTATATGTTTTTAATATTCCACTTATTTAGATGTGTTTTGTTGGCATACTTATTTTACTGAAAATAGTTATATAGTAATGAATGAATATCCTGCATACCCTAAGAGGGATTTTTCTAAAGGTCTTGCGTAACTTAAAAAAAAAATTTTTTTTTTTTTTCACTTAGGGTGTTTTCTCATGGAAATTTGATCTTCCTTTCTCTTTAGATTAATGGCTCTGTTCTTGTTTATTTGAGAGTCAGGCTTTCCCTATCTACTCTGCTGTCCAGGACTTTTACCAAATCATAAATAAATAACCTTCTTTGAGCACAATGTTGCAGAAGGAAAAAAAGACTGACAGTGATTTGATGGAATAATTTATTCTGCCAAGCGCCATTTAAAGCACTTACCCTAAGCAATTAAATTGATTTTACTCTTGCTGAGAAAGGAATATTGCCAAACTCCAGCTTCAGAAATTTAGATTTCTTTTGAAAATTGATAAGAATTAGTGGAATCATCGGGATGCCGTCTCTGTATACATGTTCTTAGGGGTATTTAAGATCAAGCACCAGTTTCTAGTTCTACAAAACTCTTAGTGTATTTTATTTTTTAATTGATAACATGAAATTTTAGAAATGGCAAAACAAATAAGGGAATGAAATTATAGCCCTACATTTTTCTTCTTTCTAGAAATTTAATTTTAAATCTTCATCTTGACTTTAAAAAGGTGTACTGCTAGATATAGTCCAGTATTAATATCATGCAGATGCTTACTAGGTCTACTAATTTAATAAATTTGTTTGGGTGACTGGGACTTTGCTTGAAGCCAGTTGCCAAGGATTCAAAGACAATGTTTCTAAAAAAATATAATATCAAGCTTATTGAGTTGGGCTGGGTTCTTAGTAGCTTAGAAATCATTGCTTTTTAAAAATGAATCATTTTTCCTTTGGTGGTTGTTTCCAATGCCTGGTTTATATAGTCAGATCCAAATAAAAGAGAATTTGTCCTCATACAGTGAAATTGGACTTTGTAGACTCAACTATGTTTGTCTTTAAGAATGAATTTCTATCTCATCCAATAGCTCAGTTATTCTTGAGAAAAGGCTTTCTTAAAAACTATAATACTTAGATGGAGCTGTTGACACCAGATCTCTATTAAATACTTTGCAAAATCTTCTTATTTTTTTAATGCTGTGAACAAAGCCAGAATTTCCTATTCTTTCCGGAGCACCATAAAGAGATTGCTGGAAAAGCTTGAATTTAAAGGTTATCTGATTTCAAGGAGCCATTTTCCAATGTAGAAATGACGTCCAACCTGACGAGGGAAGGAAATAAAGGGGCATTGCAGCTTTATTGATTCTTTGGGTAATGGTTTCTAGAGCAAGATAGATTCCTAATCTTTGATATTATTTTTAGTGTAGAATAATCCTTTTAAATTCATGCTATAAACAGATCTGAACCTATTCATTCACATTTTTATATACACGAGTTAAATTATTTCAACTTGGTTTTTTTTAAAGATCAAAATGTACATTTGAGAAAAATATTGAGAAGTGGTGCTTTTAAGTCTCTCATAAAATATATTCTGTGCAAAACATTTTTAAAGTATCATACAAAAGCCCATTAAATAGATGTAATTAATGGCTACCACATGCTTTTATGTAAACTCAATCCATGACAAATACCAAACCCATGCCAGTTAATCTTGACTTTCAACAGGGAATTCTGTCTAATGTCAACAGCAAATAAAATATAAATGAAGAATATGCTAATTTGATTTGTGGTTTGGTAGATGATATACACAAAGTTGAAGTGCTACTAATGGTAATCCTTTAATGATGCTAGTTTAGTGGTAATAATGGTTACAAAAGGTTGTTTGGTCTTCCAAGGTCTAACATTAGCTTGACTGTTCAGAAAAATGTTAAGGTTAATTAACTAATGTAGATACAAATCAAATTTAATTACTTATCTATAGCCCAGTAATAATATACTTTTTGGAAGGAGACTGAAAAGACAATGAACATTTTAATGTTATGGCTCTAAATGCAGAGTTGAAAAACAAAGTATGTAAGTTGGAAAGTTTATACATTATATTGCTTAGCAAATTAGTTTCCCCGGGGGTTACTGGCACAGCATAATTTATTAAAAAATTCGATGGTCAGAAATTAATTTTAACAATTACATTTTCAAATATAGTTGTAATTTCATTAATTCTAAGAAATATAATATGCAGGCTATTCCTCCCACTGTAGCTTTTTAAAAAAAAATTTTTTTTCAGGAGGTACCGGGGATTGAACCCAGAGCCTTGTACATGGGAAGCAGGCGCTCAACCACTTGAGCTACAACTGCCCCCTCAATATAGCTTTTTGACACTAAATATTTACATCTTTTCTTTTTTTTTTGGGAAAAAGGAATAGAAAAGAAATAAGATTTCAGTATTATATAGGTTCTATGGAAATATTATTATTATATTCCAGGGAAAATAAATACCTTGCTTTTGCTATTCATATTACCAGTATTCTTCTCTTGGTCTATAGAAGTCCAAGAAATAAACACCCAGCTATATGCAATAGTAATTCAATTCTGAAAGTAGAACAGATGTGTAGCCAGCTGTAAAAAGAAGAACAAACAAAATATTAAGAAAACTTGATGTGATCAGAACAAAGGAAATAATATGTATAGGTAGAAATTATAATGACGTAAAATACTGGGGAAAATAAAGTTAGATAAGGAAGGCTATTAGCACATACTACCTTGAGTCCCATACATTTAAGATTTACTTTAGAGCAAATGATTTATCTGCTATATTTAGACTAATTAAAATGCTGGAAGTATATTATTTTACATTGACAGAAAATTTTCCTAGGTAAGATGCTAACATAAGAAATTTGGATGGAATCATTTTAGGAATTAAATGGATTTCTGCTTTGGTGTATTATCTTTTTAGTCTGGAATATTTATCCCTTCTTAGAACCAAAACACATGTGGTATCATCTGCAAATCTAAATTGTAATTGCAAGAAATATTTTTATAAATGCATATGTTTTCATGGATGTTTAACTAGTACAAAAATAAGACAGGGTAAGAGCCAAAGAACATCTACGGGTTCTAATTCACTACTGCCACTAGGTTAAATTGATTAGGTACAGAAAGATTGTTTACCATGTCAACCAGATTGCCGTGTTTACTATTGGAAACTCATGTTCCGAACTTCTGATTAGAGTCTGGGGTTAAAATACAGTCATGTAAAGAAAGTTTTACCTTAGCAAATGAGGCTATTTCATAGTTCAGACACACCAAAGTGGCTCTTTTCTGAGTCAACATTCCAACCTTTACATTGGAGCCTCATTGCTTCTTTAGTTCAGCTCAGGAGAAGTGTTTACATATCAATTAGTACATATTTAATAAGCTACTGATTTGTGCCCAGCACTAGGCTAATCATTATGGAGGAAATGGTATTCCTCATATTCTAAAATGAGATGATGCATGTAATGACAATAAGTATAAACATCAACATGAAGGCATTAGTGTAAGCTACAGGGGAAATCTTAAATGCTTAACAAAATGGTGCATTTGCTTTTGGAGGACAGAAGGCAGAGTTGGAAAGACAAATTGGATGTGCATTATAAGATGTAGGCATATATTGTTAAGGCTGACTGTATGGACAATTTCAATAAATAGAATTGTTATCAAAATTAATGAAAGACTCTGTGAATGTTCATTTTTATTTTGGGAGTTTTCAATGCTAATGAGAGTATTTAAATCAATCTGAGTGTGTCTCAAAAAGGATCATTGTTAGAACCCTTTTTGGCAGAATGTATAGAAGCAAAATTTCAAAGACCATTGCTATTGGACAACCTACTGTATTCCAAGAACTTTACCAAATGCTTTTTATACATTTAATGTATAAATCCAATGAAGTAAGTAACATTACAGGTGCAAAAACTGAGTCTCGGAGAGATTAAATAATTTGCCCAAAGTGCTAACAAATTATGGATGCAGGCTTTGAACCTTGTCTATTTGATATAAAAGCCCGTGTGGTTGCTCCTCTGAGCCATGTTGCCTCTGGCAGTTTCTAAGAGAAGTTTACAAGATTTCCGGTAAAATGTTGTGAGTAATTTATGTTACACTTTTTGAATTAGTCCGTGGTCTCTAGGAGTGGTTCTGATTTACTTTATTCCTGCAGCCATTTGAGCAGTCCTTACCCAGTTTGCCTTCCACTCTTACCCATTTTTCTGAGTCACTAGTGTACTGCTACCATCTTAGTAAAACTTGAGCAGATTTTATATTGTGAAGTGGGAAGGCATTTTCTCTGCTTTCCTTTCCTTAGGACACCAGTAGCCCAGGGAAGGAAATTTAAGTACACTCCATTGTCTCAAATGGAGCAACCTTGAGAGTATAACTCATATAGTCAGGTTGTGTGTTGTTATGCAACTCTGTCCTTGTTACTTGAGTTGTGGAAAACTTCCTATGAGTTACAATACCACGGCAAATCTCGAGGTTATCCTGTAAAAATGCCTCCATTATGTCTTCGCATGGTGCCTGAAATCCTGTTATTAGAGATTCCTGATTTGGGCAAGTGGAGAAACTTTTAGGTCGCTATTATAGTATAGATGCCATGCAGCTCTTATGTTTAGCCTTGAAAGAGTAAGAGTGGCACAGCGCCAGGTGGCAAGAGACCACAGTCAAAAGTAAGGTGGGTGGGTGGGCACTAGAAGCAATCTTTATAACTGCCTTGAGTTGCCTGTGTGGGGAGGGACAGAGGAGGAAGGGCAGTGGAAGGTGCTCTTTGAGCAGGCAGGCAGCTGCAGCCGCTAGTGGACTTCAGCTGCTGACTTCCCACATTACCTTGCAGCTTCTGCCTTGTAGTGGAGAAGCCCAGAAGGTCCTGGGAGGGAAAATGAGCAGTCAACAATAGGGGCAAAATTATAGGAAATCTCCTCCTTTGCTTCCTCTCCTGGCTCAACACACTGCCTACGTAATACCTATCCATTTGCCAAAGGTTGAGCGCAATGGCTCATTCTTTTCACAGGCCTATACACGGTCTCACTGTGGAGCCAGGCTAAATAAACAATGCCTTTTCATTTCCTGCCTTTCTTCCAGAGACCTGGTGCTCTAGGCGACATTTTCTTTCCTTCTTACAATGTCTCCACAGGGTCAGAGAAGGAAATAGGTATTGTGTGCTTTGGTGACAGTTGAAGATATGGAGGCAAGGGGCAAAAAGAGAGCCCCAAATGGAATCTGGGTCCCTTGCATTTCAAGCTGGTGCTGGTGATAACAGAATAACCGGGAGATTTTGGCAATTCAGATTTTAATGAAACAGCCTGGTATATTTAGTTCATTCATAGAGAATTTTTTAAGGGAACAAGAAGGAAATTCCTGATGTATCTGAATTGTACACATGGTCTAAAATGCTCTATTCCTACTTTACTTAGTGACAGGTTTAGGTATGCGTGATCTGGAATTCTGACTACCCCTGAAGACCTCTTGGTGACTCTTGCAAACAAGACTGCCCACTTTTCCACGGTAGACTTTTAAAGATAAAGATAGACTTAGGAGGAGTCCTCAATTTATATTCCACACCTAAGCTTGAGCTCCACGTCTGTCCATTACTAGCTTTGTGACTTTCAGCAAGTTGCTCAAGCTCTGAGTCAGTTTCTTCACCTATAAAATGAGGATGATAGTAGTGATAGTGGTGGATGGTGGCAGTGTTGATGGTGTTGGTGATGGTGATGGTCGTGGTGGTGACATTAATGATGGTGATGGTGGTGGTAGGGATTATGGGGATGACGGTGGTGATGGTGGTGGTGGGGTTGGCGGTGATGGTGGTGGTATTAGTGATGGTGGTGGTGATGGTGGTGGGGTTG
>JAQZBX010062742.1:0-16825 GCA_029593785.1 Cabassous unicinctus
TGGGCTAAGGAGATTTATTTCTTATTCTATTATATACTTATTATTATTCCAGAAATTGAAGAACTCTTGTCATTGATGTAATGGCAGTGGGCACCAGAAGTTCTGAGAGGTGGTAGAGGGAATAATAGGTGTAACATGGGGGCATTTTGGGGATGCTGAAACTGTCCTGCATGACATTGCAATGAAAAATACAGGCCATTATACATTTTGTCATAACCTATAAAATTGTGCAAGGCAGAGTGTAATTTATAATGTAAAATATACTCCATGGTTAGTAGCAGTGCCTCAATATGTGAGCATCAATTGTAACAAATGTACCCTCTAATGAAAGATGTTGTTATTGTGGAAAAGTATGGGAGAAGGAGAGCCTGGGCATATGGGAATTCCCTATTTTTTAATGTAGAATTTATGTAATCTAAATCTTCTTTAAAAATAAAATAAAATTTATAAAGATGGGCTCAAGACTTGAATAGACACATTCCAAAGAGAAGACAAATTGACGTAAAGAACATGAAAGGATGCTGAAAATCACTAGAAATTTAAGAAAACAATAAGATAACATTTCACACATACTAAAATGGCCACTACATTAAAAAAAATAAAACAGAAAACTACAAGTGTTGGATAGGATTAGGAGAAATAGAATCATTTACTCACTGCTGGTGGAAATGAAGAAATGTGCAGCTGCTGTGGAACACAATTTGGCAATTCCTCAGAAAGCTAAGTATAAAATTTCTATATGATCTGGCAGTCCCGCTACTAGGTACATATTCGGAACAACTGAAAGAAATGATAAGAATAGACATTTGTACACCAAGGTTTAAAGCAGCATTATTCATATTTGCCAAAAATGGAAACAGCTCAATTGCCCATCTATCAATGAATGGATAAACAAAATGTGTTATATACATATGATGGTATATTATTCAGGTGTAAGAAGTAATGAAGACTTGATAGATGGAAAAACATGGATGAACCTTAAGGACCTTATGTTCCGTGAAATAATCCATACACTAAAGGCCAAATATAGTATAGTCTCACTAATATGAACTAATTATAATGAGTAATCTCATGAGTTAAAAATCTGGAGGTTACCAGGAGATACAATGTAGGTAGAGAATGTAGAGTGTAGCCATTTGGTATTATTTATGGATTCCAAAAATATATATTGTATTTTATTTATAAACTGGTCTGTGCCTCTGGGTGTATTAGATTGTATTAAACTCAGAGGTTTCACTTTTACTTGATTAAATAATGATTAAGGCTTTGATTTGGCTACATCACTCGGGGGTTGATTCCTTGCCCCCTTTGTGTGTGGTGGCTCACAATGAAAATGACATGGCAGAGAAGAAAGTTAAGAGTTTTGTTATTGGACCCCTGGGAAGTACGCACACACACACAGAGGCAGACATGTGAGGAAGCTAATAGCAAAATGTTAGATGAGAGGGATAAGGTGACGAGTGAACTGTTGGGCACAAAGAAAACACACACTGATTCTTGAAATTCCAAGCCTCTGGAAATCAATCTCACAGATGATAGTGCCCGATTTGAGAACTTAACTAAACCTGGAACTTGTAAATCAGGATTGAAGCTGCAGTTATCTAGGAAATATTTGTGGAAAGTCTTACTGTCTGATGGCTTGCACCCCTGCGTCTTGCATGCTAAAACCAACAAGATTTTTGCAAGAGCTCTATGAACAAAACTACTGTCAGCTTGTACTGAAAGGGACATAGAAGAGAGAAATTGAAGGAGAAATGACTTCAGGAAGAAAACCATGGAAGCTGAGATATAGAATTAAGACATTTCCTTGAGCCAAGAGAGGAACCCTACCCATGTGTACAAGAGGATTTTTTGCCCCAGCAGTTGAACAGGTTGGATGGTCCTGCCCATTGTTTAAGGAGAGTTTTGCCACTCCAAGATCCAGAGAGAATGGAGCACATTCCCCAAGGGTTATGGAGGTTAAGGTCACCACCCCATAGATCTGTCAGGGTTGGGCCTGTACCCTCTGGATTAGAGAAGTCCAGGTCACCAACTTGTTTCTCTGCGAGGGTTAGGCCTATAAGCCCATGGTTGGGGAGGATATTGTCCTCACTTCACTGTACTAGGGGGGTTAAGAATCTAACCCAAAGAGTGAGTAGAGTGTGGCAATCACCCCAACAGTCTTGGAAGGTGAGATCTGGAGCTTGGTCACCACCCAGATGCTTGATGAGAGTAGAACCAAGAAAACAGCCATTGGGGAAGCCTGTGGAAAAGGTGGGTCCCCATGAGACCTCAGGGAGAAGAAACAATCATCTTAAAAAGTTTGTCCTGCAAGTTTACAGAACTGTAGTGGAAACATGACTCATGTTTCTCTCCTAATTTTTCCTTATTGTAATGCAAATGTTCATCCTTTGTCTGTCCATTTGTATATTGGAATCAAATAAGTGGTTTTGTAAGTTTCAGAGCTCTACAGCGACTAAATTTTGTCCCAAGACAAACTTATTTTCTTTAAACTGATTGTGATGTAATTTTGTACTTAACATTGTACTGAGTTAAGGTTTTTTGTGAATATTGTAATGTCCTTTTCAATTCAGAGGGACCTAATGCTTAATGTGTGAAGAATTTTTAAAAAAGATTGATTTGAAATATTTAGAAATTTCACATTAATGTGAGTATAATTAACAGTGCTAATATCTGAGGAGATTGTGATTGAAAGGGGGGAAGTTTAGGGCCTTATATGTCAATAGGAAAGCTGGAGGAAAACCTGGGACTGTATCACATAATAAATTGGTTGTAGGTGATGACTGTGGTTATTAGTAAAAATATAAGAATGTTATTCCATTAAACAATCTTAAAGTATGTGACTATAATAAAGTGTTAATAATAGGTTGGTGTATGCCAGAAATACAACTGATGCTGTATATGAACCAAATGTAACAGTAAAATTGTAATATTTTTTGGTCTATTGTATCAAAGGTCCTAAACCCAAGCTAACGGAAAATAATTGGAGGATATAGGCATATTGGATTTTACTTTTTATAATAATGAAAATGTTCTAAAATTGTGGTGCTAAATAACACAACTCCGTGTTTCTACGGAGAGGATGGTGTGTTAATAAAATTGTTTAAAATTGGTATATTGAAATACTGTGAATAAAGACACTACAAAATGATTCATCATAAAGTCACTTTTATAAATATTCCTTCTTCAATTTTACTTATATTATTTAAAGTACAAAAAATTGCCATAAAAATAATTTTCAATGCTGGGAAATAAAAATCACTCATGGTGGTTTTGTAAGTTTTAAGGAGACCCTTTTGTGGTGGCATTGACATAGACTATCTCCATTAGTTTCTCATTTGGCTTAATCCCAAAGATCACCTATTGTGAAATGAATAGATGCTGTCTTTTTAAACCCCAAATTAGCTTTTCTCAATATCATTGATATTCTGATGAAGAGAAGAATTGTACTTCTAAAAGTTCATCAAATATGTAACATATTATCTTATAATTCCATGAGCTATACGATCAAATTATCTCCTGAAATACTGAGGTGCAAACAGTTTTTCATGTCCAGGTTGCTTATAGAAATATATGAAATTTTATTTCATTATTATTAATTAATGCATGAATCACAAGAAAGCAATTCAGTAAGCTTTTGGCCATTGAAATAATTATAAAATCTTTCCTCATCTCAGCACACACTTATATTTTCTTCTCTTTTATCCTGTTTAATATAAGAACAGAACAATAAAATAATAAAACAGGTTGCATGAACATTGTTGTAGCTGACTATACAAAATATCTTCCCTTAAGATTAATTAGTTGCCACTGCCAAAACTGAATGGAGAAATTCCACCAGGTTTTCCTCTTGATACCTCAATAATACCCATTAATTGGCTGGTATGCACTCCTAGAAAAATGTTAGTTATGGGATAGGAGCCAATACAATTCTAAAAATTTTGTTTAACCAACATAAAGCTGTATTATAAATAATTAAAATAAAATAAAGTTGTGACTGAAAATATAGTTTCTTAAAAATTCTGTGAATACATAAATATACATAAAATAAGCATATATGCGCAAAGGAAAATGATTGGAAGAAAACATATCTAAAGATTAACAATATTTATGAATGATTTACAATTTGTTTTTTTGCACTTTGTTGTACTCTCAATTTTGTGTCATAAACACGGCTTACTCCATATGATACTGACACACTTTTAAATATAATAATATTGGATTGTGAAAATGTGTTATTGCAATGTTAGTGGTTAATGTTTTGGTTACTGTTCTGGTCTTTAGCTAAAGATTAAGTATTAGTCTTAAAATGCCTTCTATTTTAACCTAGCACCAAGTTGAGAATTACAAAAGATTACTGAAAAATAATGTTCAACATCATGTGACTTCTAAAGGGAAGGAAACTCTCTTTTACAAAACTACATGGATTCATTATTCCCTGAAATTTCATCCTTGGAATCATGCCAAGCATCTTCCTCAGAATTGGTCCCAAGAATGACCAAATGGTGCACTCTCAGTAATTTCCAAAGTAAGATGTGCCATGGCATTGTCAGGGTGAGATGTAAGGGATATTCTTCTCTGCTTGTGTTCACAGTAGCTCCCTGGTATACTTGGGAGACATAATTTCCAAGTGAACTTTCTATTTGAAAATAACCTGAACAAAATTTTTATCTTAATTAATTTTACCAAGGAATAACTACAAAAATGCATTCACACAAAATTAAACAGGTTATCTCAAAGGAAACAAATATTATATAACACAATTACCAGACTCTTTATAAAGCCTTTTATTTTTGAGAAAAATGTAAGGGTGACAAAATCCTAGACAAATAATCCTACAAGAATCTTTTCATCAATTTTTGGCTTATGGTATTTATTATACTCAAATTTAGTGCAATTTTGATTATCTCAACAAATGGGGATATTATTAGATGAATATGCAAAACATATACATATCATAGAGGCCTTACCTAAGTAATGACAGAATGTGAAAAGGTGAAAATATAGAATTTTTATATTCTGCATCATCTAGAAATGTACATTTATTGAAATTATAATTTTTGGAAAAAATTAATTTTAATAATCACTTAAAAGCATACTGAAAAAAATAATAATATGTTGTCTATAATATAAACACACCTCAATTAAGTAGCATTAGAGTTTAATTTTTGATCAATTATTTTTATCAAATAATATTAGATACAAAAGAATAATAGTTAAAGCATTAAAATTCTCTATGACTGGTTTTTATGTACCTAGGAATGTTTTTCTCTTTTTGTGAATGAAATATGAGTAGAAAAATAACACTATACGTGTGATCTCTGGACCCAACCAATCTTGGAAAAATGACAGTCAACAATTACTTATGACACTGAATAGCTTATTTAAATTTCTGTGCCCTAATTTTTATTTAACAATGTATACAGTAGTGAAATCTGTTATACTATTTTCATCTGGATACATGTGTCAATAAAGAGAAGTATTTATAATAATTTCAAGTTCATTCTAATTATGAAATGCATGAGTTTCTATTATATAATAATCAAATAATGATTTATTCCTAATTGATATAAGGCAGTCAAACTAATGGTTGATTTTTCAATTATACTTTGCAAATTCCTCTTAATCGTGAATTTGCAGAATTAAAATTAATTTTAAAATCCTTTATTATTCATGTAAAAAATGGTTTTGAAGACATTCATGCTAAATATCACCTTTGATCTCTCAATAGTTTACAACAGTTGAACACTATGGGATACAGTAATAACACAAATGTGCCTGATTTCATTCTTATGCAATTGACAGACTCTGAAGAGATCCTGCAGGTCTTCTTTCTTCTATTTCTCTTGATAGACTTGATAACTGTGCTGGGGAACACAGGGATGATAATATTAATTCACCTTGATCTCCAGCTTCACACACCCATGTATTTTTTCCTGAGTCAGCTGTCATTCTGTGTCCTCAATTACTCAAGAGTCATCACAACTAAAACCTTAGAGAACTTGCTGAATTCTAACAGGTCTATTTCATTTATGAGATGATTCATTTAAATGTCTTTTTTTCCCTTCTTCGGTGTCACTAAAGTTTTCCTCCTCAATGGCCTATGACCACTATGTAGCTATCTGCAAACCTCTTCTCTACCAAATTGTTATGTCCACGAGACTCTCCTGTGCTCTCATTACTGGGTCCTACATATTTGTATTTATTGACTCCTTGGCTATGTTTCTTTCCATGGACAGCATGCACTTGTGCAAATCCATTATAATCTACCATTTTTTCTGTGACTTAAACCCACTTTTAGCCCTGTCATGCACTGACACTCATGGCACCGAAATCATGATATTAATTTTTGTTGGCTCAACTATATTTGTGTCACTTATCACAATCTCTGTATCCTACACGTCCATTTTGTCTACTATCCTGAAAATTAAGTCCACTTCAGGGAGGCGCAAAGCCTTCTAAACTTCTGCCTCTCACCTCCTGGAGGTCATCATCTTTTATGGGACCATGATTTTTACTTACTAAAAACCAAAGCAATCTTACTACTTGGGAAAAGATCAAGTGGTTCTATATTTTATACTATTGTGTTCCCCATGCTGAATCCATTCATTTATAGTCTTAGGATCAAAGAAGTGAAAAATGCTCTTATTAGAGTCATGCAGAAGACAGAGGGAGGCAAACAATTGAAATGACAAGGATACTAAATATTCAATGCATCTTTTCTTTCCTATTTGAGTATTTAATTTGTATATCTCTAAACATTCAAGTTAGCATCTCTTGTGAGCCATCCTCTACTTCACTACACATGATCTGAAACATTTCCAAGTGTATGTTTTTAGAAAGTTACATAGAAAATAGAATACATGAAATTTGTGTTAAGCCTGAAATTACAATATATGTGTATTTTAGAGCTACTAATGATAAAAAGTGGAGTTATCTTTCAAGTTGTATCATAGAAATCCCCATTAATGTTTAAATTTCATAGAAATTTATTATTGAGAGCATTTTCAGAAGTCATTCCATTAATTCTGTATAAGGAATATAATAATGTTAGAGGGTGCACCTTTGGAAAGTTCAATCCAGGGCTTAGACTCAAGATCTGCAAGATTTTAAGATGTATATACCTTAATAAGTTCTGCAACATAAAACCGAGTTTCTTCAGTTGTACAAGAAAAATAATAAATTTAAATCAATAGAGTTATTATAAAGACACAATCTGATGATGAATGGAATGAATTTCTATAGTACTAATAAATTTTGGCCACTATTCATCATAGTATTTCCATTCTTGCAAAATTTTGAATATACATAACTTTTGTTATTAAAAAGTTCACTGTTGGTAAATAAACGGTTTTGGATTAACTTATTCATAAACAAACAAAGAGCTAAAAAGGAAAAATAGTGCTTCAATATTTGTTCTTCAAGCAGAGTAAAATATTCTGATAGCATTAATTTATAGACAAGAGTATATGTGAAAAATGAAGAAAACTTAGAATACAATTTAAAATATTAAAGAAAAATATTCTAACCATTTTTGATAGTTTTATTTATAGTCTTCCAGACTAAACTTATGTGTGTATAAATTAAATATGTATACAAAATTATTGTCATTCTATTTCTCTTTTGCAGCTTTGGAGTTCCAATAACCTCTAAAATATTTGGTAACTCCCTTGTCATTAAACTTATGAGATGAATTATTTTTTGGTACATAAGCAAATTCAAGTATCTCATCTGGAAAGGCATTAAGAACTGAAGTGTGTAAATTCAGAAGCTTAACTATCTTCAGTCAGTAATATATCATTTTTGATTCCCTGATAACCATTTGAAAACCTTCTCATTCTGGGTGTGTCAGGAAATATCAGTAGTTAGTGTTTAATTTCAAAATGATTTAAAAATTGTTTCCTTTCTCCTCATTTTTAGGTTTGTTATAGTCTTTAAAATGCTATGAATTCTTCAGTTTCTTCTGTCATTTTTGTTAAAAACTTTAATACTGAAAAATAAAGGTAAGAATAGATAATGAATAAAAATATTGTGACATGCAATAAATTTTAGTGAGATAATTTGCTAACATTTCCTTTAAAAATTTTGTCTATAAACCCAGAATTGTGGTTTTACTTTTCTCTGCTAATCAACGTGTATTTAAGAAAGTGTGTTTTATTGATTTTACAAGTATTTTTTATTTAAACTTTTAAAATGGTTATTAGCTATATATATTTTTTTAATTCAAATGATTTGTATTCTTTTAAATAATACTAAGATTTTTCTTGTTCAATTGTTTTTGGTTATTTCCTAAATGATTTTTCAATGATTAAAATAATCTTCAATAGGTTTTATGAATAAAATGTTTAACAATTTTCACCAGATCATCACTGCTCATTAATATATTCAAATAATTAAAATCCACTTTATTTTCCTCTACATTCTGGATTTCTATGCAAATTTTAACTGATCTTAAATAATATCTATATAAAATTTTATATTATGATTTATTTTTACTCCAAAGTCTATACTGTTTAGAATCTATATTTATTGCAATTCCTCTTAATTTTTTTTGCAATTAAAGATGTCTTTGACAAGCTGTTTTTTCACCAACAATATATTTTTAAAATAGGTTTAGATTACATAAATGTTACATCAGAAATATGGGGAAGCGGATGTGGCTCAAGTGATTGGGCTCCCATCTACCATATAGAAGGTCCAGGGTTTGATTCCCAGGGCCTCCTGGTGAAAAGCAAGTTGGCCCATGAGGTGAGCTGGCCCAAGCAGAGAGATGGCCTGAGTGGAGAGCTGGACTGCATGGAGTGCTGGCTCACACAAGAGTGCTGGCCCGTGTGGAGAGTTGGTGCAGCAAGGTGATGCAACAAAAAGAGGCAGAGAAGAGAGACAATAAGAGGTAAAGCAGACCAGAGAGTGGGGCTGGTGCAAGAGATTGAGTGCCTCTCTCCACTCCGGAAGGTCCTAGGATTGGTTCCCAGTGCTGCCTAAAGAGAAGACAAGCAGACACAGAGAGCAGAAAGTGAGCACAAAGCAATGAGGGGTGGGGAGAAATAAATAAAAAAATAAATCTTTAAAAAAATATTGGGGGGAAGCAGATTGGCTCAAGCAATTGAGCTTCTACCTACCACATGGGAGTCTCAGGTTCATTTCTTGGTGCCTTCTAAAGAAGACAAGCAAGACAGTGAGCTGGTGCAATGGGCAGGTGCTGCAAGCGGATGTGACAAGATGATGTAATAAGAGACATGAGGAAAAACATGAGAGACACAAAAAAGCTGGGAGTGAAGGTGGCTCAAGTGGCCAGGCACCTTCCTTCCACTTTGGAGGACCCAGGTTTGGTTCCTGGTGTCTCCTAATAAGAAGAACAGCACACAACAGACACAGCAAATGCAAACAATGAGGGTGTGGAGAGAAAAAAATAAAATAAATTTTTAAACTTTAAAAATTTAAGAAAAATACAGGGGATTCTCTGTATACCCCATCCCCTCCCCCTCCCCCACTTTCCCCCATTAACAACATTTTTCATTAGTATGGTACAATCGTTAAAATTCATGAACACATATTGATGCATTGCTACTAAACATGGTCTATAGTTTACATTATAGTTTACACTTTGCACCACATAATTTTATGGGTTTTGATAAAATGTATAATGGCCTGTAACTGTCATTGCATTGTCATGCAGGACAATTCCAACATCCCCAAAATGCACCATTTTGCACCTATTTTTCCCTCTCCCATCCCTCAGAACCTCTACTGGCCTCTGCCTTTGTATCATTCATAAAATTTCTTCCATTTGTAGAATAATAATAAATATACTTTAGTCAATATTTACATTCTACCCTTATGTTTGTTCATTCCTCAAACTTGAGGATTTTGAGATGTTGTGCCCATTATGTTACTGATTGAGAGGGGTCTTAGATCCCATGTGGCAGATGGATAGAACTGTCTTGCTTGCAATTGTGGATACTCTTTGTTTTTTGGGATAGGCATTGTCCATCATCATCCTTCTATTAGTTGTCAAGGGCAAGTCCAATGAATTGGAGAGTAGGTATTGCAACTGTGTTGAGATTCAGGGCTCAACTGGCATATGAACAGGTCAAAGACTTAACTGTCTGGGACATATATTTAGGAAGTATAGTTCTAATTATAGGTTCAAATAAATGAACAGAAGAGCCATGTGTGGTGAAATTATAAATGAGTCCAAATTGGGGAGCATATATTTCAAAGAAAGGCCCACTGGCTGGGTGCCAATTCCTGAGATTATCTGTCCTGCTTATAATGTCTTGATGCCTCTAGAGTCCTCATGATTCCCACTGTTTGAGGCAATGTTTATTGTGCCAGTCACTGAGATCCTGCTGAGACATGCATAAGTGTAACCTCTGGAATGACCTCTTCCATTCATTTGAATCAAAGATTTCCCACTTTTGGTCAAGGTCTTTTTACAAATGCATCATTAGTTTGTGCTTGGTAATAATCCTTCAGTGCAGAGGACAGTCATCGCTGAAGGTTCTGTCTCACATCAGAGGATGAGTTTGGCTTAGAGAGAGGCCACATTTGAACAACAAGGCTGCTTTTAGGAGGTAAATACATAGAAAATTACAAATCATTGCTAAAATAAATCAAAGAAAACCTAAGTAAAGGAAGGATATTATGTGTTCATGGATTGGAAGATTATACATCATTAAGATGTGAATCCCACACAAAGGAATTTATAGATGAAACTCAATCCCAATGAAAATTCCAACAAAATTCTTTGTAGAAAAGGTAATGCTAATCATCAAATTTATATAGAATATTAAGGGGCCCTGGGTAGCTAAAGTCATCTTGAAAAGAAGAATGATTGGAGAACTCACATTTTCCAATCTTAAAGCTTATTTCAAAGCCATAGTATCAAAACAGCATGGTATTGGCCTAAAGTCAGGCACTTAGACCAATGGACTCAAATTAAAACCTCAGAAACAACCCTCACAGTTTTGACAACTTACTTTTGACAAGGTGGTAAAGATCAATCAGTTGGGAATGAATAGTCTCTTTAACAAATGGTGCTAGGAAAACTGGATCTCCTTTTGCAGCAAAAGAGGGAGAACACATACTTAATACCATATTCTAAAATCAATGCAAAATGCATCAAAGACCTAAATACAAGAGCTAAAAAAATTCAAATCCTTGAAGAAAATTAGGGAAACATTTTCAGTCCCTTTAATTTTTCTTGGACTATACACACAAAGCACAAGCAATGAAAGAACAAGAAAGATAAATGGGATCTCATCAAAATTTGCCCCTCAATGGAGTTTATCATGAAAGTAAATCAGTATTGTACACAATGGGAGAAATATTTGGAAACCGCATATTCAGAAAAGGTTTAATATCCAAAATAAATAAAGAAATCCATAGATTTAACAACAAAAGGCAAACAACCCAAGTAAAACATGGACAAAACTTTTGAATAAACATCTCTCCCAAGAAGACATACAAATGGCCAGAAAACACAGGAAAATATATTGAACCTCATTATCCATCAAGAAAATGCAAATAAAAACAACAATAAGGTAACATTTCCCAGTCATTAGATAGCCTGCTTGAAAAAAATGGAAAATAACTAGTGTTGGAGAGAATACAGAGAAATACAAACACCCATTCATTGCTGTTGGCATTTGAAATAGTGCAGATTCTGTGAAAGACAGTTTGGCAGTTCCTCAGAAAGCCAAGTATAGACCTCCTATACGACCCAGGAATCTACTACAAGTTATATAACAAAAAGAATTGAAAGCAGCAACTCAAATAGATTTTTTGCACACTGATGTTAATAGCAGCATTATTCACAATTGCCAAAAGATGGAACCAACCCAAGTGACAATCAAACAATGACTGGATAGAAAAAATGAGGTATATACATAGAATACAATGGAATGCTATTCAGGCTTGATAAGAAATTACCTTGACGACATTAAGATAAGTGAAATACTGTGTGAAGTAAGTCAAATACAAAAGGACAAATATTAGATGATCTCCCTGATTTTAGACAATTAGAATAAGCAAACTCATAAAGTCAGAACCTAGAATATAGTTTACCCTGGACAGGGTGGGGATAGGAAATGGGAAGTTAAGGCTTAAAATATATAGGTTACTGATTAAGAATGATTGGAATGTTTTGGTAATAAATACTTTTAAAAATTCTTCATTCATATATTTTCAGAATTTCAATAGAGAAAATTTGCAAAGCTAAGAATTGATTATGAATCCAAATTTTGGGACATCCCATAAATTTTAGTCAGGAGATTTCTATTATTTCCTTTTAAAAATGCTTCAACACAGACTGGAATTGCAATTTTAATTTTCTCTATTATTCAATGTATATTTAAGAAAGTATGTTTCTTTCATTTCCTATTTTTCATTATTTCCATTTAAACTAATGCAATAGTTATTAGAAATATGTTTCCCTTCAAGTGAATTTCTAAATTTTAAATTAATATTAAGGTATTCTTTGCAGAATTATACTTTTTCATTTTCTTAAATGATCAGGAATCTTTTGACAAAGCCATCTTTGAATTGATTGTTTCTTACACTGCTTTAACTGATTGCAACCTGTTTCTGCCAGCAGGGCAAGTTCTGGGAAGTGCAATTTCTGGGAGATGAGACTCCTGAATCAGGCTTCAGGCTGCCACTGAATAGATTGCAAGCAATGAACAGGCACTCCAGTAAGCCCATAAGGGTTACTCTGCTGCTTCCAAATCAGAGTCACACAACAAGAACTCAGTTAGACTCCACACTGTGCCTGTTGCAGCAGATGGCATGAAAACCCAAGTGGCAATTGGAGGGAGGGGGGCTCATGAATAAAGTTTTATTACACACAGGCCCAGAGGAGAGTCCAGTCTCCAAAAATATCTGAGCCCCATGTCTTAATTTTCATAAGTTTATACAGGAACTCTAAGTGGAACTCCAAGTGGGCAAATTCCTAAGCAAGCAGGCAGGCAGGTTTACAAAAACAAAAGGAGCAAGGTTAGCTTATCTTCCTAAAGCAGAGGGCTATTGGAGGAAAAGAGTCATCATCTGTTTAGAGTTGTAAATTCCAGTTGAAAGAGGCAGTCAGGGAGTGCTTATCTTCCTCAAGATGTGGATTCCATGGAGAAAAGGGAGGAGGGGAGAAAAGGGTCTGAGGGGAGTTTATTTTCCTAAAGCTGTGGGTTTCTGCTAAAGGGGGTTAGGGTCCCAGCACTTCCCTTATCATTCTCCCCTTCTGATGCCCTTATAATTCTTTATGGGGCATCATCTGCTAACATGGGGATTTTTGTATAGTCCCCAAGGGCTGATATTTAACACACGGCATTACGTGGTGCTTTAAAGCATTTAAGCGGGAAGTGATGTATTGTGTTAGGTACTGTAGAACACATGGCCTGAAAGTTAAGAGGAAGAAGACTGAGGCTATTACTGTCATAAATGGCAAAATCCAAGAAAGGAGATACTGGAAGTAGTTCCCATTGGCAGATGCCTGGTATACACAGTTTAAGCAGTCTTTGGCTAGTTCCTGTAGTAGGGCCAACTTGTCCCTCACTATCCCTGAGGAGTTTGCAGAGAAACAGCATTCTTCCCCCAGGGCCTCGCAGATCCCAGAACCCGCAGTGAGCAAGTCTAATCTGGGCCTGTTTTGTAAAGCCGCTTGTGCCAATGAGTCTATCTGGTCTTGCAACCTGTTGAGAATCCCCGATATATCTTCGAGCTTATTTGATTTTTCCCATGCTAGCAATTGTAAGCCCTCCTGAACAACTGTGAATGAGGCCCACGCTACTGCTACACTCCCGACTACTCCTAGTCTTAAGAGTATCAGAATTGCCTGTATTGCTCATTTGGCTCGGGAGAGCTCTCCAGGCCATTCTTTTCCATGCACTGAGAATGATGGTACTGGCCAAGCCAGGTAGCAGATGCCCTGACCATCCTGGGGTAGGCACAGGTAGGCGATGATGCCACAGACCCAGATGGTTGAGTTTGCAGTGCATCAGTCAGGCTCATTGAGTGGGTGGGTGGTGTTCGTTAGCCCTTCCAAGAGTGAGGATGATTGAAGGAGACCTGGTAGTTATGTTTCTACATTTAGCCAGTTTTCCTGGGGGTTTGGTTATGCAGACTTGGAGGGTCCTATTTCCCACTCCAGAGCTGTCATGGGTCAGGAGGATTATGTTCCATGGGACAGGTATAGGGAAGATGGTTAGACCCGAGGAAGTGCATAGCCAGCAGGATGCAGCTCTGTCGGGCCAAAATTCATTTAGTAGTTGGTGGAAATTTCAAACCTGGTTCAAAAGGACGTTGCAGGGCCTGTTTTAACTTTGACTTTTAACATCTGGGCAGCTTTACTGATATTTTTCATGAGGGTTTTCTCTGGGGGTTGGGTTACTGGGACCAGTTGGATCAGTATGAGGTCCCCTGGGTCCGGCCCCGATGGGTCGTATATTCTGATTCCTAGTTTTAGTCCTGTTTGGGCCTTTAAAAAGGTATTTTCTCATCCAGTGGTTATGTTTAATAAGGTGAGTTTTACAGGGTCACAAGTTTCTATGCCACATCCTTTCCAGCTGGGGATTTTCTCTAGGAGATATGGAGAAGTCTGCAGGAACCCCTACCAGGGAGCAGGGGCACATACCAGCAAGCTCCAAGAACAGCAGAATCCTCTGCTCTTTTGGGGGTCTCAGCAGAAGTATTTGTCATAACTCCCATAATTGCGACCCCTACAGCCTCTCCTGGGGGAAGATTTGGGGATGTGGGGGTATGGGGCAACTAGCAAAGTGTAAGGAGCATGAACTTGGATTGCCCTGCAAGTGTCAAATATTACAGAGGCTGAAGTTGCACCTGCTGAGAACAGTACTGAAGCATTCAGCACAGATTGCTTGCCAGAGCTTTGACTAACTTGCAGCTCCCAAAGATTTGGGGGGTGGGTTTTGGCTTCTAGGGAGGGGACAAGGAAGTAAAGGGCGATCAAGTCAAGGCACAGAAGCATCCTATTATACACCAGTAAGCAATTGCAATTGGGACACTATTCACAACAGTCCAGTCTGCAGGGGCCACAGCAGCAAGTCCAACTCCAAATACCAAGGTGAGCAGGCCATATAAGCACAGGATCCACTAGGAGTAGGGGTCCATTCAGCAGGCATTTGACAAGGTCAGTGCTCGGGCATCCCGGGCGACTCACACTCTCAAGGGGTGGCCGGGTACGGGTTGGGCTGTCCAGCGGTCCTGCTCTTTATCGGGGTGTGCCTTCTTGACCCTGTAATGTTGGATCCAAGGGATGATGCTTGCAACTTTAAGAGCAGTAGGAGTTATAAGGATCACAGTATGTGGACCTGTCCAGAAAGGCTGAAAGGGTTCTTTTTTCCAGTCTTTGACCCAGACTAGGTGCCCTGGCCAGTGGGGGTGCACTGGGTGTCCCAGGGGGATGAGATTCTGGGACAAGACAGTTTTATGTATTTCATCTATAATTTTCCCCAGCAGCTGAAGAATGGAATATTGGCTAGCCTCCCCCAGAAGTTTGAAATTTCCTTTGAAGGCCCCGATAATTGGGGGTGGCCACCCAAATAGAATTTCAAAGTGTGAATAGCCTGTGAGTCCTGGGGTACACCTAACTCGGAGAAGGGTTAGGGAAGTAAGTCTACCCAGGGGAGACCAGTTTCTTGGCAGAATTTGGCTTTGAGGGTTCGATTCATGCGTTCAACTTTCCCTGAACTCTGGGCCCTGTAAATGGTGTTTACAGTTTCCACCTGATTCCTAATAGCTCTTGGACTATGGCAGCCACGAAGGCCAGGCCATTGTCACTTCTGATAGTGGCAGCCCATGTCGGGGAATGATTTCTCTAAGTAAAGACTAAGTAACTTCTTTTGCCTTTTTAGTGTGAGTTGGGAAAGCTTCGACCCAAACTAAAAAGGTGCATATCATCACCAACAGATATTTGTACCCCCGACTTCATTTCACTTCTTTGAAGTCTACTGTGAGATATTCAAAGGGGAACGTCCCCGTGTGCTGGACACCTGCTAGAGCATGGGGGCCCTGCAAAGGGTTGTTTTTGGCATAAACTTGGCACTGGCTGCTGATGGTGGCACAAAGAGAGGCCAGTTGGGCTATGTGGTAGTATCTCCCGAGCAAGACTTCTAGCGCAGTGTTCCCTAGGTTGGTGAGTTGGTGGTATCGATGGACGAAGGCATGAGTGGCTCCTTTTGGGACAAAAATCCAGTCATCTAGGAGCAGCCAAGTTCCTCCGTGGGTTTGGCTTCCCCTTTCTCTCTTAGCCCATTCCTGTTCTTCCCGGGTATAGCTTAGTTGATTAGTCTCTTTTCCTAAGAGGGACAGCTACGGTGTCAATTTGGGGGCTCGTATTCCATGAGTTCCTTCAGTCACTTGCTGAGCTGCTTTGTCGGGTAGCCTGTTTGTTGGAGAAGATGTTGAAAGTCAGAGCACAAAGGGTTAAGCATTCAACAAGCATGCTTGCTGGCAGAGACACATTAGTAAATGTCTCCAAGGACACTGCTTACTGCAGATATCAGTGGGAGGAGGCAGAGCGAAATGAACTCACCACACAGATGTTATTGTCTAAAATCCCTCTGAATTCCCAAGAAAGATTGTCTGGGAACTCACTAACAGGTAGCGTTCTCACACACCAAGCTGAGATATTAGATAGACTAAGGCATGTAGGGCTAGAGACAATGTTTTTACTTATGCCCCTTGGTAAACTGCCAAAGAAGGCAGTGTTCTTGCTGTAGTAAGAGAAACATAGTGAGAAAGCAAGGTTGGTGAGGGGGAGAATTTATGCACTGTTCTAAGCTAAATAAAAGTGAGGGTCACAGTGATTTCG
>JAQZBX010062743.1:0-16836 GCA_029593785.1 Cabassous unicinctus
GCTACCAGAGAGAAAAGATATGTTGCTTGCAAAGAAATAATTAAACTGATAGCAGACGTCTCATCAATAATGGCAACTGGTAGAAGACAATGAAAACGAAACCTTTATAGGGCTGAGAGAAAATAATTGTCATCCCAGAATTCCATGTATTGATAAATTATCACTCAAGTAAAAGTAAACTAAAAAATTAGATATAGGGAATCTGAAAAATTATATAATTTTCCCACTGATAAAAGTAATATTCAAGAATGAAATTAACCAAAGACAGCAGTAGTTGGATGCAAAAATAAATGTTGAACAAAAAAGACAAGTAACCAGATTGGCAACTGTAATCTAGTATTGACTGATAAAATGTTTTAAAATAAATTAATTTGAAAGAAATTAATATTATCAAGTATTGGTAAGATTATGCAGCAACTAGAACTCTCAAACACTTCTTAATACAATCACTTGGAAAACTGCTTAGGCATACCTTCTGATCCAGAAATTCTTTTCTGTTGGAATATATCCAACAGAAATGTGGACATATTTAACCATAGGAAGCTTACTAGAATGTTTATAACAGCTCTACTTAGCCCCACAAGAAACTACCCAATGCCTGTAACAAGAGAATGGATAAATAAATTATATATTCACACAGTGGAATATTAAACAACAATGAGAGGGAACAAAAGATAGCTACATGCAACAATATGAAAGAATACCAAAAACATAATGTTGAAAGAAGGAAACTAGGCACAGAAAAAGTACATCCTGTATCACCACATTTATTCAAAGTATAAAATCAGGCAAGACCAGTTTATGATATTAGAAGTCAGAGTAGTCGTTACCCTTGATGGAGGCAATGCCTGAAAGGGGACATGAGGAAATCTTCTAGAATGCTGGTGCTATTCTGGATCTCAAGCTGGGTGTTGCTTAATTACATGGAAGTATTCAATTTGTGAAAATCTACTAAGAACACACTGATATTATGTGCCCTTTTCTGCTGTATAATATACTACAATGAAAGATATTTAAAGGAGGGGAGTCCCCACAGATTACTAGTTACAAATGGGCAAAATGACCTTTACAATGGTGATTTCTAGAGACACTACCCTAACCAAGTGATCAAACCTCACATTATCTGTAATGAGACAACATATGGACTGGATATTCAATAATATTCTTCTATCAATATAAAGTTCTTGAATGTGACAATGGCATTGTGGTTATATAAGAAAATATCCTTACTCTTACTAACGTACTTAGAAGTAGTGTGTCGTGATGCCTGCAACACACTTGAGAGAGGAAAAGAGAGCAAATGTAGCAAAATATTCACAATTGGTGAACCTAAGTAAAGGGGACATAGGTATATTGTGCTATTCTTTCAATTTTTCTTTAGGTTTAAAATTTGTCACAATAAAAAGTTGATATAAAAGAGGACATTTTTAGGGCAGTGAAACTATTCTGTATGATACTGCAATGGTGGACATATCACATTATGCATTTTCAAAACCCTTAGAACTGTATAACACAACTGTATAACACTGTATAACTATGGACTTTAGTTATTATTAATGTATTAGTATTAATTCAACAAATGTACCATACTAATGTGAGACAGTAATAATGGGGAAAATTGCCTATGAATGTGGGGGGAGAGTGATAGGGGAACTCTCTATTTTCTGTGCAATTTTTCTATAAACCTAAAACTGCTTTAAAAAATAAAGCTGTTTTTATTTTTTTTTAAGTTGGATATGGAGTATACCAACATGAAAGGTTGTGGGTATTGGATGGAGATTTGAGTTAAATAATTCTTATGGCCTATAACAATTGGAAGAGGATATAAAGATACTTGATCACTTTTAGACTGTTAGTTCAGGTAAACATGTTAAAAATTAAGGATTAACAAAAAGATATAGGAACTAGAATATATAACTTCCAAACAGCAATGAGAGAAAAAAGAATAAATGTGCTTGATCCATTCAGCAGAAGGCCTAAAAGGAAAACAAGAAAAAAGAGAAGCAAAGATAAAATAATAGAAAACACAAAATAAGATGACAGATATAAATCTAAATGTGAAGCACAATAAATGCAAACATTTTGACCTCACCGTTTAAAGTCAGAGATTATCAGACTGAATTAAAAATATAAAATCCAACTCTGTGCTCCTTATCTGATACACACTTAAAATAGAGTAAATGGGTAAAAGTAAGGAGATATATGATGAAATGCTAGGCAAAGACAAAGCAGCCAACAACTGGCATAATAATATAAAATGGAATTTTAAGCAAAAGGTTTAAATAGAGATATAAAAAAGCATTACATGATTAAAAAAAAAAAAAAAAGATATACCAGTATGATGTAACACTCGATGTACGTGAATACTCTCTCAATGTGATGAAAAGAATATATATATGCTAAATGAGAGAATTACAAGAAGAAAGAGGTGAATACATTATTCGAGCTAGCTATTTCAACATTCTTCTTTCAGAAAAAGATAGGTAAATCAGAAGAAATGCTAGAAAAAGTGTAGAATTTTTAAAAAATTCAGTTAACATTTTTCTAATATATAGAATCCTGCATCCATAACTTAGCAAATGGATATTCTTTTCAAACATACATAAAACATTTTCAAAAACTGGCCATTACTCAACTTCAAAGTTAGTCTTGACAAATTTCAAAGATTTAATATCAAGTAGATTATAATCTCTGGCTGAAATGGAATTAAGTTTGAATTCATTAAAGTAGTAAAAAACATATTTGAAAGTATAACACATGCACACACACACTCTCCCTTATTCCTGATTAATAAATGGGTTTTAAAAATCACAATAGAGATATCAAATACTTAGAACAAGATTACATTGAGTACTATATTAAAAAAGCATGTGGAATATAAATTAAAGTGTTACTTAGAAAATCATAGCTTTACTGTATTTTTTAAAAGACTGAAATTAAATTAATTTCATTGCTATATCTAAAATGCTAGATAAATAACATTGTAAACTCAAAGAGAAGGAATGAAATAAAAGAATGGAAAAAAATAAAATATGAATTCTATAAATCCATTTTTTAGAAAAGGAAAGACAAACAACCCAATAGGAAAACAGGCAAAGAGTATGAAAAGGCAAAACTTACAAGAAAAACTGAATGGCTAATAAATATGTGAGTGCATCTTTAATCACACTTGTAATCAGGTAAATAGAAATGAATAAAATAATGAGATATTTCACATCCATCTGATTGGATAAAATAGGGAATGCACCAAATATTGGAGAGGATGTGAAAAATGGAAAGTCTCACAGAATGCTGGTAAGAGATAATATTGGTGTGTTTACTCTAGAACCCTCAGGCAATTCCTAGTACAGATGAAAATGCAAATACCCTCTATCCCTACATTTCCACTTCTGAATATATACCCTGAAGAAACTCAACAACCAGAAGAATCACTGCAGAATGGTATATGCAAAATAATTGCATTAGTTGAATTTTTGAAAGAAAAACATGAAGCAATAAAGTAAAGGCGTAAAACATATCTTTTAAAAAGTATCAATGGAACCAAATAGAATAAGAATAAAAACATGAATAAAAACACGATGAAAGAATCACACACAAAAAATTCACAGTCGCCTCTAGGAAGAGGAGAAATTTGAAAAACGGTAGTGGAGATTGGAACAAAGTGAATTTCAAATTTATTTGCAATGTTCTGTCTCTCTCTCTTTGTGTATATTTTTGTCAGAATGATACATTCACTAATATGTTAATTTATAGAGCCTCTGACCCACATCACCAAAAAATTAAGCTATATATGTATATCCTGTTTATATCTAGCTAAAACAAAACATCAAGAGAAAAACAAAACAAAATAACAAAGAGTATCTCAGGGCACAGGCATCTTTGAATGATCTTGGGAGCACATCCTTCATTTTAAATGTGCCTGTAGGTCCTGACCAAGCCCCAGGCTGCTGTAGACTATCTTGGAGCTTGAGCCTCCTGATTGTTGAAGAAATCGTGGCCAGAATAGTTAGCCTTTTAAAAAAAATTATATATATTCTCAACTAAGCCAAAGAAGGGGTTATTCTGCAGGCTTATAGAATTTGAGAAAAAAAATCAACTGTGCCCATAGTAAAAGGACTCCATCCTCTTTCTTGAAAAATAGATGATCTTATTCTTTGGTTGCCTCTTGTGTAGTTCTTACTCAGAAAATATGGGTTGGAGCAAAAACTCAAGTGTAGCCATTCTCATGAGCCTCCTGTTCTTCTTTATTTCACAGTCCTGCTTTGTTCTCTTTCACTGATGGGCACACCAGATAGCTAATTCATTTTCTCATAGCAATAATTTATACCTATATTCTAGCACTGTTTTTGAGTTATTTTATTTAAATTGTGTTTTATTAGAACTATTTTATATGTCCATCCCCTCAATATTATTTAAGCTTCTAATTCACGGTCCTAGTATCCAATGTTGGACACATTAGGTGTTCAATAAATGCATATTGATTTGAATTTCTTTGAATTATTTCTTTTGGTCTCTATTTATACTATATTATAGATATAAATTAGTAAGCTTCTAGAAGTCAGGAAATTATCTTCTGTGTACTCTCCTTAAATTGCATGGTTCCTTACATATAATAATTCATATTACTTGAATGATTGTTAGGAGAAGGTATTTTTATTTATTTATTTTTCTTTACCAAAGTAAAGCTCTGTATCAGTGAAACTTCAGAGAGTTTCAGTGCTTGAAACCAGTACTTTTTTTTGCCAATGCTTTGCTATTTGTGCTCCTAGAATTAGTAAGCTTATTAATAAAAAGCCAATTTTCTAGCTATGTAAGATCAAATCACTGCTGTTAGCAGTAATAGAGGTGGAGTAAGCTCTATTAGAACAATTAATTTGAAGCATTCTCTGTCTCTCAGGATTCTTAATTTCCAACCAAAACAGAGAACTTAAAAATTTCTCATACATGACACACCAAAAGTCTTACACAATTTTTAGTATGCATCTAAAATTAAAAGGAAATTAATTATAGATTAGGTGGAGAAAATGGAAATCACAGTAACAAAAAATGAAACTTTAAATCATATCAATTGTTATGGTGCTTAAACATAACTTTTAATTATAAAACATAAAGAATTGCTTTATACTATAACATGTTGTAATCACAGTATCTCTGAAGGCAAGGATTTCACATTGAAAAACAATCCAAATTCATCACCAGGAGAATTTTTTAAAGAGGACCAACTGTTGTGTGCAAACAACGTGCACTCCTGGGCAAAGTCAAACAATCTCATCCCTGAGGGTCATTCTGCTAATTACTTAACTCTCCAATGAAGGGTAAAAGAGCTTTGAGAATCTTAAGCTTGTAAAAACATTATCATCTAATACACTTTTTATTGCATAATAATAAAAAGGGGTTAATATGTAGCTAAGTATTCCAGTAGTTTTAAGTGGCCAGTGCATGTTTTTCTTTCGCAAAGTAGGGAAAAACTGGTTTAAAATTATTGGTTAACTGATATAAAAAATATAAACTAAATAATTCCAAATGAATTTCTTTCTCTTGACCAAAGTCTAGCAACTGTCTCAGAAAGCATCAGCAACTTGAGAGAAGAAATAAAAATAGTGATTATACCTTTAAATCCTATTTAAGTTAACAGGCAAGATAAAAAGCAATTTAAGTTTAGTTACTTGATTTGGTCCTGTTTGATCCTGAAGTATGTATTCAATATGCATATACCACAACTCATTCCACAATAAATCCAGAGATTCTAAATTAGGTGGTATTTTCCTGAAATTGAAATAATGTGGAGAAAATTGAACTGGCTTACACCTTCAGGAAATGTTCCACATTGTTCAACAGCCAACCAAGAATCTGCAGCTTCCCAAATTCACTCTATTTCTTCTTTTCGTGTCCTTTCTCATCATTCTCCCTCTGCCCAATTCCCAGGGCTGAACTCCTAATTAACTTTCACAGCCAAGTCCTCCCTGAGCTTTCCACAATGAACACAGATTTTTCTTCCTATGAGGGCTGTATCTCTCTTATGATCCTCTTCAGATGAATTCTTGGGTCATAGTGATTCTGGAGAAATCTCTTTCCCCTTATTAGAATGTAAATGTTTTGTGCACAGGGATTATGCTTTAGGTACAAGCAAGAACCAGCCTGGAAAATGGTACCCACTAGACTCAAAATAAATATTCATGGAAGATTGTGGGAAGATGGCAGAGTAGGAAGCTCCAGGAATCAGTCCTTCCAGAAAAACAACTATTGAGCTGGCAGGAACTGTCTGAGTCAACTCTTTTGAAACTCTGGAGTCTAATGGAACACTGTTCAGCATCCAGGGAAGAGCTGAAGGAAGAGGCTGGTAAATTGTGTTTAATTTCAGTGCATTTCACCCTCTGTGCAGTAGCTACTATCCCCCACATCCCAACCACATTACAGGCTGCAGTGGGGAATGTAGTCCTAGCTCCTAGTGCAACTTGCTATTGCCAGGGTGGGCTATAAAGATCTAGTCCTCCAAAATCCAGGGGTGGGGATGTGTGATCAGATCATTGATCATATCTTTTGATCAGCTACTTCAGACCACTTGGAGCCAGTTCTGTGGGTGGCCCTTCTGCCAACCCCACCCCCTCAGGCAAAAGCAGCAGAGGAGTCTTAAAGAGGCAGTACCTTTTCTCTCTCTCTCTTTTCTCTTTCCATTCCCCAGGTGGGAGGAAAAATAGTTTGGAAGAGTCACATATTGATGGTTCAAGCCCTCAACAGCAACAACAAAAAGCTAGCAATCCTAGAGGAGTGAGAGAACTAAATTTCCAGAGTTATAATACAATAATACAAAGAATGTCCAGTTCTCAACAAAAAAATAACAAATACACAAAGAAATAAGAAAGTATAGCTCATTTACAGGAAAAAAGAATTTGACTGAAACCATCCCTGAGGAAGTTCCTACGCTGGAACTATTAGTCAAAGACTTTAAATCAGCTGCCTTAAATATGTTCAATAAACTAAAGGAATCCATGTACAAAGAACTAAAGGAAATTAGAAAAAAAAAAGTTGTCTGAACAAAATAAAGAGATGGAAATTATAAAACAGAATCCAACAAAAATTTTGGAGCTGCAAATTACAATAACTGAAATGCAAAACTCATTAGATAGATTCAACAGCAGATTTGAACAGGCAGAAGAAAAGATCAGTGAATGTGAAGATAAGACAATTGAAATTATCCAGTGTGAGGAGCAGAAAGAAAAATATAGTGAAGAAATATTGACAAAGCCTAAGGGAGCTATGGGGCCACCATCAAGCATATCAAATATGTATCATTGGAGTTCCAAAAGGACAAGAGAGAAAGGGTGAGAAAAAGTATTTGAAGAAATAATGGCTGAAAATTTTTAAAATCTGATGAAAGACATGATTTTATACACATCCAAGAAGCTCAGTGAACTCCAAGCAAGAAAGATTATAAGAGATCCATATCAAGACATATTTTATCAAAATTGTCATATCCAAAGACAGAGGATTTTGAAAACAGCAAGAGAGAAGGGACTTGTCACATAAGGGATTCCCAATAATATTAAGAGTGGATTCCTCATCAGAAACCATGGGGGTCAGTGGACAGTGGGATGACATATTTAAAGTCCTTAAGGAAAAAAAAAACTGTCAACCAAGAATCTATATCTGGCAAGATTATCTTTCAAAAATGAAGGAGAAATTAAAATAGTTACAGATTCAAAAGCTGAAAGAATTCATTACCAGAAGACCTACCATATAAAAAATACTAAACAGGGTCCTTTAGGCTGAAACAAAAGGAACCTAGACTAACTCAAAGCCATAAGAAGAATAAAGAACATTGGTCACAGTTACTACATAGGTAAATATAAAATCCTGCGTTACTGTACTTTGGGTTTGTAATTGCTTCTCTCCTAACCCCATATAACTCGGGCACATGTATAAAATAACATTTCAAATCTATGTTAATGGGCATACAATGTATAAAGATGTAATATGAGACAACACAATATAAAGGGGGAGGGAAGGAGATACATAGTACAGTGTTTCTATACTACTGAAACTAGTTTGGAATTAGGTCGGTATTAGTTTAAGATGTTAGTTGTAAAAATAAAGGTAATCACTAAAAAAAATAACTAAAAAATATAGGAAAAGGGAAAGAAGAAGGGAATCAAAGTGTTACACCACAAAAAAAGCAACCCTACAAATGAAGAAAGGCAGTAATAAAGTAATTTCAATGGATTTTTACATTTTTTACCAAAAGCACAAGCAACAAAGAAAAATAGATAAAAGGACATCATGAAAAATAAATTTTTTGCAACATATGACATTATCAAGTAAGCAAAAATACAACCTACAGAATAGGAGAAAATATTTGGAAACCATATATCCAGAAAATATAAAGAACTCCAACAACTCAACAGTAACAAAAAAGACAAACAACAAAATTTTTAAAAATGGCCAAAAATTTGAATAGACATTTCTCCAAAAAAGATATTCATATGGCCAATAAGTATATGAAAAGGTGCTCAACATCATTAGCCTTAAAGAAATGCAAAGTAAAACTACATTGCAGCACCACT
Source organism: Cabassous unicinctus (assembly GCA_029593785.1). Lineage (NCBI taxonomy): Eukaryota > Metazoa > Chordata > Mammalia > Cingulata > Chlamyphoridae > Cabassous > Cabassous unicinctus. The sequence continues at coordinate 8,562 of JAQZBX010062743.1, forward strand.
TCACACATACTAGGATGACTACTATTAAAAAAACTGAAAATAACAAGTATTGCCAAGAATGTGGAGAAATAGCACGTTGTTGGTGGGAATGGAAAATAGTTCAGCCACTGTGGAAAACAGTTTGGCTGTTCCTCAGAAAGTTAAATATTGAATTACCATATGACCTGGCAAATTTCACTCCTAGATATATACCCAATAAATTGAAAGCAAGGAGTCAGTCAGATATTTGTACACTAATGTTCATCACAGCATTATTCACAATAGTCAAAGGTGGAAGCCAAGTTTCCACCAACATATGAATGGATAAACAAAATATCCATACAAGGAAGTATTATTCAGATGTAAAAAGAAGAGAAGTGCTGGTACAGGCTACCATATGGATGAAATTTGAAGACATCATGTTGCATGAAATAAGCCAGACACAAAAGGATAAATATTGTATGATTTTTCTTAGATGAAATACTTAGAATAAGCCAATTCATAGAGACAGAAAACAGAATAGTGGTTACCAGAGGTGGGAAGAAGAGGCAATAGGGTATCATTGATAAATGAGTGTGAGTTTGGGTTTGAGATGACGAAAGTAGTCTGGAAATAGTGGTGGAAGTTACACCGTACTGTTAATGTACTTAATGTCAAAGAATTGTCCACTTAAATTTTTAAAATAATCTTTATGTTATGTATAATGTGCCACAATTAAAAATGCATAAATAATTTTTAGAAAAGAACAAGTATTCATTGTTTCATACTGAATAAGAATTATGCCAGAATCCATACTGAAGTTTCTTAAATGAGAATCTATACTGAAGTTTCATAATGTGAACACTAGAAAATATTATTTATGTAAATATGATTTCTATTCCCCCATTATAGGTAAGCAGCCCTATTAACTCTTCTGTGTCATCTCCTCAATCTCTCCTACATGCTCAAACTTTCCCTCAGTTTGACTTCTGGGAAAGCAGGAGGCCTGGCCTTATTTGCCCTTGGTAGTCCTTACAGAACCTAGCAGCGCCACACATATATTGACAAGGACAGAAGGGTTTAGGATAATGTGGTGCTTTAGTTTCTCTTAGAGACAATTATGGTTACTTAGAGAGTTCTAGATTGTTAAATCAAAAATTGAAAGATGTTGCTAAAGACTTTTAATTGGAGATACTGAGAAAATATCCCTTAGTTTTCAAGGGGCATTAATTTTCAAGATACATTTTAATTGCAACAGTAAACATGAATGTAGCCAGGAAATAAAAGCCAAAATTAACGTGGTTATTTTCTGAAGGTGGGAACATATACAAAATGTCTGTCTGGGTATTAGTGGATGGGCTTTCAGGAATATCCAGTCTTCTGGTGGATTCTCTTAAATCTCCTTTTCTTCAGCCCTCTGAAACATTTTTAAAGACTGAACTCTGTTGTGATGGTTACCTGTTGATTTTCCCTTCTTGTTGTCAGTACTGAGAAGAGAGAAAAAGAAAATGAGATGAAGAAAATGAAGAGCCCTAAAACTGTTTAGATCAGAGTTCCTAGACTCACAATTCCCAAACCCACATTTCTATGTGCCCTGTACTTTAACTCCACACTGTGAAAGCAGGGCCCAGTCTGTAGCCCCCACCTCAATAATGTGACCAGAACTTGCACAGAACAAAGGCCCTATTGCTCTGGTGACTCAACTGTCTGACTGTGCCTTTACTAGTAAGGAAAAAAACCTTCTGCCAAAGAAGCTGAACAATGCCAAGGAGCATCTCCTCATGAAGCCAAGAGTGGACCTTTAGCGAAATCTTCTTCAACTCAACCTTGGATGTCTTAGACACTCCTTCAACCTTTGTCTCAGTTCTTGTTCTATATGGGTAGCACATAACTCTTTTAATTCTATGATTAAAAGATAATCAGGGGGAAGCAGATGTGGTTCAAGTTATTGGGGTCCCATCTACCATATCGAGGGTCCCGGTTTTGGTTCCCAGGGCCTTCTGGTGAAAGGGAGCTGGCCCATGTGGAAAGCTGGCCTGCGTGGAGAGCTGGCCTGCATGGAGAGCTGGTGCAACAAGATGAAGCAACAAAAAAGAGACACAGAGGAGAGACAGTGAGAGACACAACAAACCAGAGAGCTAAGTTGGCTCAAGCGATTGAGTGCCTCTCCCATGTCGGAAGGTCCCGGGATCAGTTCTCGGTGTCCCCAAAAGAGAAGACGAGAAGAGAAGATAAGCAGACACAGAACATGCAGCGAATGGACACAAACAGCAGATAATGAGCACAAGTGGGGTGGGGGTGGGGTGGGGGGGGTGAGGGGTTGGGGAGTGATAAATAAATAAATCTTTAAAACAAAAAAAAGATAATCAGGGGGAGTGGATGTGGCTCAAGTGATTGAGCACCTGCTTCCCATGTACCAGTTCCAAGGTTTGATCTCTGGTACCTCCTAAAAACAAAACAAACAAACGAAAAAAAAAACAACTCTTGGGGAGCGTAAGTAGCTCAGTGTTAAGAGCCTGCTTCTCATGTACAGGATCCTGGGTTCAATCCCCAATACCTTCTGAAAAAAAAAACAAACCATAGAACTGAACAATATAAACAGTGAACCTTAATGTAAACCATGGACTGTAATAGTCTTTCATCAATTGTAACAGATGTAGCACATTAATTAATAATGGGGGGGAGGTAATATGGAAACTATTTTTGTATGATTTTTCTGTAAACCTACAACTTTTCTAATAATTTAAAAAGTCATGTTCTAGTAAATGAAATAACATGGGGAAATGCTCATCATATAATGTTAAGTGAAAGCAGAGGGAAGCAAAGCTGTATCACTAGCATGTTACCAATAATATATATGAATGTGCATAGGGGAAAAAAAAGCCAGGAACAAAATACACCAAAATGTTGGCAATATTAATATGTTATGAGAATTCAAGACTATTTGTATTTCTTCCTTAACTTTTATTTTTAAAAATATTTTTTACAATGAATACATGTAAACGTTTAAATGAAAATGAAAATAATCATTGCTTTTGAAAATGCAATTGGAAAATGGTAATGAAAAAGAAATTATGAAGAAAAGAAAAGTGGCAAGGGTAGTGGTCAAGAAATTGGGCTCTTGGCTAAGACTGTCTGGGCTCAGGACCTTAGGTTAATTTCTCTGAGCTGGCTGATGATTCCCATTCTCTTGCTGATTGAATGGGAAGACTACATTTCATTAAATCTAGGATGCCATGGATTGTAAAGTACATATATCATCATTTTGTGTAACATTAAAATTAAAAACAAATGCTGCTAATTAAATTAAGATACTCTATTGTTAGTGGTATTTCCTATTTCCTTGATGTGAAAAAGAATGTGTCAGAATGGATGAAATACAGTAATATTTGTACCTACTTCCTAAACTTTGGTGAGGATAAAATACAATAATTGATGTAAGATTCTTAGAACAGCCTAAGACACTTAATAAATGCTTAACAAATGAGAGCCATGATTGCAGACTCAAGATGGCTAGAAAAATCCCTGAGGGTGAAAGTGGAGATTTCAGTTGGAAAGGTCTGCAGATGGCATTTAGATTGACATGGATGAAAGGGTGAAGTTGGCTGGACCCTAGGGAAGACCTCAATATTCTGTGCCACCCTGCTGGCCTCAATATTCTGGCTAGGTGTAAGAACCAGGGGTGGAAAATAAAGCTATGGTTTCAGAAAGAATTACAAGAGGGACGCTTGTAATTCTCAAATGTCTGGGTAAAAAGATATGTTTAGAGTTGAGATAGAAGAAGAGGAAGATGAAGAAAATTTGAGGTTGAGTGAATTAAGTATTTCGGTTATCAAAGTATCTCATTTTTCTCTATTATCTATTGAGTAACCACAGGGTACAGAGAGCCCTGCAGTTGCATGGGCAGAGGTGGGGATGGGGCTACTAAGAAAAAGCCCATTGGCAGTCTCTTTTCATAAAGACTTTCTAAACAACTGAACAAAATTAAGACACACATGTAGGAATACTTGCAATTTATGTAACTGTAATGGTATGTAAAAATTGCAGTTGAACAGAATAAACATAAATGCAAAAAATGGAGAAATGCTAAAATATTTTTATTAAATTATTTCCCATTTTCTGAGCTGCAACAATGTTCTAGGAAATTAATGCCTTTCTATCTCAAGCGCTTTTTTTAAAGAAAGATCTATTGTGACTGAACATAAAATATCTGTAATTTTCTTGGATTAACAGCAAGAATAGTGAGAGTTATTAAAAGCATTAAGAAGCAATATGTTTCATGATATTGGACACTTAAGGGATAAATCTATTGTGTTTTTATTTCCTCATCTATAAAGTATCCACCAAATATTTACCAAGAGGGTGTTTATATTAGAAATCAAGATAAACAAGATAAAAAGAGCTGGCAAAGGCTACAGGTAATACATGAAGTAAAGAATGTTGACCAAGTGGGAGAGATCTGGCAATCAGAAGCCGGACCAGTGAACTTTTTCAGATTTTACATGGAACAAATCGTGTATAAAGTCAAGGCCTAGTCTGGAAATGGTCCAGAAAAACAATACACACTATGGTACCAGGAGCCACATTGAGAACAAATAAAGGAAAGATGGAACTGTTGGTAGAAAGATATTCCCTCGTTTTTATGTGCTCTTAGCAGTCAAAATAGGTTTTAGAATGCAGAACGGCAACCAGAGTGGAAGTCATATAAATTTCAAGTTTACCGTCAATTTTGAGGCCCAAGGGAGCAAAGCACATCATTCTGGAGTATATTAACATCCTATAAGAGTACATTTTTCTCCTCTCAGGAGAAAGCGTCATCAAAGTGCATCAGAAGGGGTCAAAGGAAATGGGTGACAGTCAACATTTTGCATGAATGTTGATTTTCAAATAAAGAGCGATTTACAAACAGTGATTTTTAAACAAGCATTTGTTCTTACTAATGTTTAGTTGGGTTTTAGTTTTCAGAACAAAATCGGTCAAGTTTTTCATAGAATGGTAAACATTTTTGAATCCTATAATGAAAGGGGATTCACCCATTGTCCAGTCTTGCATTATTCTATTTAATCCCCCTGGAGGAGAAAAGGCCTATTCACATCCTGCAGGAGGGAGGCCTCTGTAGGTCTTGCTGAACTACTTCTTAACACATTTTCACACTCCTCCCTTGATTGCAGTCTTAGAACAAAAGGGGTTGTCCAAACTTTTAGACCAGAGGCTTCAACTCATATTTCTATAGGGATGAGACAGGTCATGTGAATGAGCTCAGTGAAGCCCTGTATAAATGAATATACACATACATACATACATACATACATACACACACACATACATAAGCAAGCAAGCAAGTGCAATAACGGATGGTGACTGAGACTTGGCCTCAGTGTAGGGGATAAGAGGGATTGAAGGAAGCTGTGGTGGCTTGAGACGACAGACTCCATTTTAAAGGAGAAGCCGCCACTCAGTTCCCACTGACTGGAGTCTGAGGAATATGGGCCCAGTTGCCAGCTCCTTTGATTTTTCAACAGGGTCGGCTTCACGGGCATACGACCTGTGTGGTTACTCAGGGTCCCATGCTTAGAAGGACCCCGTGCTTGATTTAATGCTTTAAGGTCTCCATGTTAAAATGCTTAATAATTTTGGGGTGAAAGTTATGTTTTGGTTTCCTAGGGCTGATGTAACAAAGTACCACAAATTGGTTGGTTTTAAACAATTGAAATTTATTGTCTCACAGTGCTGGAGACTAGAAGTCTAAAATCTATAGGAGACGATCCTCCTTTGCCTCTTTCTATCATCTGGTGGTTTGCTGGCTCTCCTTGGACTTCAGTCTCTGCTCCAGTCATCACATAGCATTCTCTTCTCATCTGTCTGTGCCTGTGTCCACTTCTCCCTTGTAATTAGGATACCAGTCATATTGAATTAGGGGCCCCCTAATCCAGCATGGCCTCATCTTAACTGATCACATCTTCAAAGACCATATTTCCAAACAAGGTCCCATTCACAGGACTAGGGGTTAAGACTTGAACATGTACTTTTGGAGGACAGTTCAACCCATAACAAGGTACAAATGCATTTGCATTTTGCACTGTGCCCCAAAATTATACAGCCAGTCTTGTTTTCAAAAGAAATTGTACCCAAAAATTTTTAAAAAGAAGTTGTACATACATCATTAATGTAAAGTATTCCCACTTTTAAATATTGGCAACTAATTCAAAACTTAAAATGTGGTGAATGCGACACATTTGCAAACTAACTAGTCTGGAGGTGAACAACAGATTTCAACCCTGCAGATGAGCAATAACCCTAGAATTTAAGAACTTGTTGTGAGATCTTAGACGCAACCTGGCCAATCACCTTATCCTCCAGATGAGAGAACAGTCACAAGAAATAAAGTAGAAGCAGAGACTGTCATGTATAACTCCTGCTACGCTGGGCCTTTAGGGAACAGCTTTTCCTGGACACACTGCACATAGCAACAAACACAAGGAATCCAAGTTTTATGGCACCTGTGACAGGGTATACTTTCTCCTTCATCTCTTTAGTTTCTTGGCCTGTTTCTGACAAGAAAATTTCTTTCATCTTTTGCTGACCTATTTTTCCCAGGGTCTCTGTGGTGACTTGAAACTGTATGTACCACAGAAAAACATGTCCTTAAATCTAATCCATTCCTGTGGGTGTGAACCTATTGTAAATAGGACCTTTTGTTGAGGTTACTTCAGTTAATGTGTGGCCCAGCTCAGTCGGGATGGGTCTTAATCCTATTACTGGAGTCTTTTATAAGAGAATGAAACTCAGACAGCGAGAGAGAAAGCCATGGAAGCAAGAAGCTTAAGTCAACTAAACCCAGAAGAGAAGGGAGAGGCCAACAGATGCCGCCAGGGGCCTTGCCATGTGACAGAGCCAAGGATCGCTGGCAACCAGTTTTCAGGAGAAAGCATCACCTGATGGTTCCTTGATTTGAACATTTTTCCAACCTCAAAACTGTGAGCAAATAAATTCCCATTGTTTAAGCTGAACCATTTCATGGTATTTGCTTAAGCAGCCTAGAAAACTAAAACAGATTTTGGTACCAAGAGTGGGGTGCTGCTATCAATACCAAAAATGTGGAAACAGCTTTGTAATTGGGTAGTTGGTAGAGGCTGGAAGAAGAGTGAGGTGTTTGATAGAAAAGGCCAAGATTGACTTGATGAAACTGTTGGTAAAAATATGGATGTTAAATGTACTTCTGATGATGGCTTTGAAGGAAATGATGAATGTGTTATTGGAAACTGGAAAAAAGGTGACCCTTGCTTTAAAATGGCAGAAAACTTGGAAAAATTGTGTTCTGAAGTCAGATGGAAGGCAGAATTTGAAAGCAATGAAGTTGGGTATTTAGCTGCAGAGATTTCCAAGCTAAGTGTGGAAAGTGGAGCCTGGTTTCTCCTTACAGCTTACAGTAAAATGTGAGAAGAAAGGGATAAGCTGAGAAACTGAACTCCTGAGCACAAAGAAACCAGAAATTGTTTTGGAAAATTCTGAGTTTCCAGAAGACAAGTCCCCAGAGAATAGTGCTCCATGTGAGGGTTTAAATGAACATGGAACCAGTTAGCCATTCCAATGCAAGTCAGAATTGGAGATGCAGTTATCCAGGAAGGATCTGTGGAATGTCCTACCATCTGATTATTTGGACACCTGTGTACTACATGCAACCCTGAGAAAGTTTTTGTGAGATCTGTATGAACAAAACCACTGTCAGCCTGGATTAAAAGTGACAGAAAATGGACAGATTGAAGGAAAAAATCACTACAAGGGCAGAACCATGGAAGCTGATGTCCAGACCAAAGACATTTTCTTGGACCAATAGAGTGGGCCCTTTTCGTATGTGTTAAAAGGGTGAGTCTGCCCTGGTGCTTAGAGAAGGAAGGCCTTCCACTGTATTGTTCAGGAAGAGTGTTATCATCCCAGTGTTCTGAGAGAATTAAGCCTGTGCCCCAGGGACTGTGGAGAGCCTGGCCACCCCCCAGTGTTCTGAGAGGGTGGAGCCTTCATTCCAGTGTTGGAGGAGAGCATGGCTGCTGCTCAAACACCTGGAAGAGGGGTATCTCCTGCTCCATCAGGCTCAGAGGAAAAAACCTTGTTCCATAGATGACACTCAGACCTTGAAATCTAATGGAGTATTCCCTGCTGGGTTTCAGAATTATTTGGGACCCATGACCCCTGTTTTTTTTGTTTTGTTTTGTTTTGTTTTTTACAGTTTCTCCCTATGGAAATGGAAATATTTATCCTACGCTTGCTCCTTCTTTGTATTTTTGAAGCAGATAACTTGTTCTTTTTTTTTTTTTTT
>JAQZBX010062744.1:0-16833 GCA_029593785.1 Cabassous unicinctus
AAGAAATCAAAAAGACGTTGGATTCACATAGCAGCAGATTTCAAAAGGCAGAGGAAAGAATTAGCGATGTGGAAGACTATACATCTGAAATCAAACAAATAGTAGAAAAAAACAGACAAAGAGATAGAAAAAATCCAGCAGGGACTTAGGGAATTCACCGACAACACAAAACGCTTAAACATACTCATTATGGGCATCCCAGAAGGAGAAGAGAAGGGAAAGGGAACAGAAGGAGTGTTGAAGGAAATAATCGCTGAAAACTTCCCAACCCTAATGAGAGAGATGGAAGTGCAGATCCAGGAAGCAAAGCGCACCCCAAATAGTATAAATCCCAAAAGAGCAACTACAAGACATATACTTGTCAAAATGTCCAATGCTCAAGACAAAGAGAAATTACTCAAGGCAGCAAGAGAAAAGAGAACCATCATTTACAAGGGAAGTACAATAGTATGGGTTTACTTTAAAAAAAAAAAAAAGTTTCATTTCCAAAGAGCAATGACTGGATCTGTGGAAAATTTTTTCTCTCTCTGGTAAAGATTAATTTGAATTTGATCATAGATATTGATAACTTGTTTTAAGATTTGTCTTTTTCCTAGTAGTCAAAACATGTTTTTTTTTTTATTCTTTTGAAGACTCCCAATGTGAACATAAGAATATCGATCCAATTTGAGTTATATCTGGATTCTATTGCTTTCATGTCACATTTTTATCTCCAACCTGCCACATTCTTAGTTTTGTAAATACATTTTTTCTCTACAGAAATTGTGATCCTATAACATATTTATGTACTTGGTCAGAGTTTCGATAAGACCTTAGTCCAAAATCACACAAAATCATGATGCGAAATTTCTTACAGATCATGATAAAATATCAGGAATTTTTACCAGGCAAAATGATCCATACAATATGCATGAAACACATTTCCCATACTCTGCCTTCAACATGTATCTATAGTTGTGCGTGTAGGTTGTGTCTGTTTTGAAGTCTCTTTTGGTTTAATTTTTCCACATAGTCTTGCATTTGAATAGTGGATTTTTCATTTTACTTCTATTTCTTGATGAGCAGCACAAAGCACTGACAAAGGGAATTAAAGCTGAATTACTTTTCACTAGGATTCCATTCATTACCTTCCCTTTCTTGTCTATATTTAACAGTGCTTTTTCTCGGTGCTGTCTTTCCAAAGAGCCCCTTCTTCATGCCCCCAAGCTCCTAGTAATTAGTCTTTGGAATTATTTTGGTAACACCCATGTATTATAATGTCTTGGAGGAAGGGAAAGAAGACAGGTCAGGCTAGTGGCTGTCAACACCCTGGGCACCTTTTCCCAGCTGCTTTTTCCCTGCTCCAGCAATTGAGAGGGTGAGCATGATTCTACCCTGCCAGCATCCTCTGCTGGAGCATTTTTGAACCCAGGGCCAAAACATCAATGCCATGATCATTGAAAAAGTTGTCCATTTCACTAAGCTGAGATGTACTTGGTGTCTGGTGATTTTTTATAATGTTGGCTCTTCATTGAGAAAACAATACTTTTGCATTGCATTCTCATTTCTTCCTCTACCCTTTTCATCATTTGTTTTCCAGATCCATGTTTGTAAATATGGTGGCTGTCCTAGTGATCTTCTTATTTGCGGTAATTTAAACAAATTGGATGTGTGCAAATCCAAAGATGAAATATTTTTTACTCAGAAGTTATGAGCACCTCAATAGAAATTGCACAACTTGAACAAAAATTCATTTCCAATTAGAGACTATTTTCTCCAATAGTGGAGCTGGAATATAATAATGAGAAATTTGTTATACTTTATTTCCATTATATTAGACTCATTATTTTCCTTTGTCGATATTTGTGTGATAGTATATCTTTCCTTTCATGGATTGAATTAAATGTTACTAACTCTTATAACCCCTTTTAAAATTTATCTTTCTTTCAATCCAATATCAATTTTATGTTAAAATTTTACAATAAAGATCTTTTCAACAGCTTTCAAAAAGCTCTTCAATATTCACTTTGCCCCCTGATGTGGTGAGTGAATATATATCAATAAAAATGTTCGATGAATAAATCAATATTAGAGCAAGGAGAACCTGAATAACAACTATGCACAGACAAAGAAACAGAGGGATTGAGAGGAGAATAATTTCTACTTCTCTGGTGTTTCTTTATTTATTATGAATAATATAGCAATAGTTAAAGGTTTAATAATGATTATCGAGATGAAAGCACACCTCTCTGAATATACCAAATACCATGGATTATGCACTTTCAATAAATTTGATATTGGTTGAATATACATCCATAATATGTATATTTTAAATATAGGGAGGATTCCAGTAAATGCACACAAAAATGAGTCATGGGTTACATAGTTGTGTTTGAATGCTGCTCTTGCTGACTTTTTGAAAATGACTGACAATTCAAGATAGAGAGGGAGAGGAGAGCTATCAGTCCCCTGCATTGGGTTGTGCCAGTGTAATTTCTACATTTTGAAGTTTTGCACTACGCATCATTTTTTTGTATATTCATGTATGACTGCTATCCATCACTAAAAAATAAACTTAGAGAAAGAGGGCTATGTGAGTCACAGGAGGTTTTGGAGTCACCTGCGTCTCTAATCTGATGCTCTTTTTTTCTCTTTCTTGTTGGAGATTGTGATCATGTGCGCATAGGGATGGAGGGGTGGTACACTCTGCCTGATGGATTTTGTCCTAGAGTTTTATGAACCATTCCCCTCCCCCGTGATATCTTGTGAAAAGTCGAGTTCCTCTTTGTCATCTTATTCATCCTACAGGTGTCTTTTCACTCCTGGTTAGGGCTAGCACTTCTAAACAGCCACAGGAGAAATTTTGACATTAGGGGCTGTTTGAACAAGGAGTTCCTTAGCTTTCTCTTTTTGTCTCTGTGGACTCCACTTTTTTTTGTAAGAATAAGTTTAATTTAATTTAAAATAATTTCTAAAAAATTAGAATATGGCAAAAGAGCAGTTATTTATATATGGACACCAGCATCATGGTCTCTCTGCACTTGAAAAAATCAAAAACACTTTCTTGAAACAAATCTTGGGGGCTGTTAACCATTTTGTAAAGATTTATGCAGTCATGTAGAAAGATCTCCTCTGAATGATCAATTTAAAATGGGGAATATTAAAAGTGGAAGAAACACTGAGATACATTTGTTGTTTTCCCATTTTTATTATCCAAGGTTGAGTGGTTTAATATTATTTCATTAACTCTTAAGAAGAAAATCCAGACCAAAATTTAGGTACCAAGTGCATTCTGCATGAATACATAGCATGGAAGCTTCTATTTTTAAAAAAGTTTACTTTAGAAAAACAGTTTCATTTCCAAAGAGCAATGAGTGTATCTGTGGAAAAATTTTTTCTCTCTTTGGTAAAGTTTTATTTGAAGTTTATAATACATAGTCATCACTTGTTTTAAGATTTGTATTTTACTCTGTACTCTAATAATGTTTTCTTTTTAATTTAAAGACACCAAATGTGTATATGAGAGATTATGAACCCAAATGAGTTATATCTGGATTCCACTAATTTTATGTTATGTTTTTACCTCCAACATGCCACTTTCTTATTTTTGTAAATACATTTTTCTTAACAAATATGTGATATTTCAAAATATTTATGTACTTGGTCAGAATTTTTATAAGACCTTAATCCAAAATCACACAAAACCATGGTGCCAAATTTCTTACAAATCATGATAAAATATCAGGAATTTTTACCACGACCCATGATCCATGCAATATGTATGAAACACATTTCCCATACCCTGCCTTCAACATGTACATGTACATGTGTGTATTGGGTGTGTCTGTTTTGAAGTCTCTTTTGGTTTAATTTTTCCACATATTCTTGCATTTGATGAGTGTTTTTTTTCATTTTACTTCTATTTTTCAACCAGCAGCACAAAGCACTGACAAAAGGAATTAGATCTGAGTTACTTTTCACTAGGATTCCATTCATTAACTTCCCTTTCTTGTCTATATTTGGCAGTGCTTTCTCTAGATGTTGTCTTTCCAAAGAGCCCACTCTACCTGCCCCAAGCTTCAAGTAATTAATCTTTCAAATTGTTTGGGTAACAGCCACCTATGATCATGCCTTGGAGGAGGGGAAAAAGACAGGTAAGGCTAGTGGCTATCAACACCCTGGCCACCATTTCCTGGCTGCTGTTTCCCTGTGATGGCAATTGAGAGGGTAAGTGTGATTCTAACCTGCCAACTTCCACTGCTGGAGCATTTTTGAACCCAGGGCCAAAACATCAATGCCATGATCCTTGAAAAAGTTGTCCATTTCACTAAGCTGGGATGTATCTAGTATCTGTTGATTTTTGATAATGTTGGGTCTTCATTGAGAAAACAATACTTTCTCATTTCTTCCTCTACCCTTTTCATCCTTTGTTTTCAGGATCCCTGTTTTTAAATACTGTGGCTGTCCTTGTGATCATGTTATCTGCAGCAATTTATGCCAATTGGCTGTGTGCAAATCCAAAGATGAAATATTTTTTACTCAGAAGTTATGAGCACCTCAGGAGAAATTGTGTGACTTAAACAAAAATTCATTTCCAATTAGACACTATAATCTCTGAGAGTTGAGGTGGAATATAATAATGAGTAATTTGTTATACTTTATTTCAATTATATTAGACTCATTACTTTCCTTTATAGATATTTGTGCCATAGTATCTCTTTCTGTATTAGTTAGGGTTCTCTCGGGAAACAGAATCAACAGGAGATATCCGTCAATGATATGAGATTTTAAAAGAGTCTCTTACGCAACCGTGGGGATGCACAAGTTTAGGCTCCACAGGCAGGCTGCAAACCAGTGGCTCCGATGAAAGTCCAACGAAGGGTCGTTGATGAGTTTCTGGGAGAAGTTGCCTGTTTAACGAAGAGCTGGGAAATTCTCTCTGAATGTTGAAATCACTTCCCCTTTTAAGCCATTCAACTGATTGGATAAAAGCGCCAGCCATTGATGATGTAATCTTTCTGATTGATGCAGATGTAATCAGTCATCCACGCAGTAAACTCACTGGTGATTGAAGTCCGTAAATGCTCTTGTATTACAATTAGCCCAGGGCTTGTTGGAACAAACACCTGGACACAATTACCTGGCCGAGTTGACACATTAGCCTAACCATTACACTTTCTTATCATGGATTGTATTAAATCTTAACAAATCTTATAACCCCTTTTAAAATTTACCTTTCTTTCAATCTAATATCAATTTTGTGTTACAATTTTATAATAAAGATCTTTTTGACAGATTACAAAAACCTCTTCAATATTCACTTTGCCCACATGATGTGGTGGGTGAATATATACCAACATACATATTCGATGAACAAATAAATATTAGTGCAAGGAGATCCAGAATAACAACGATGCACAGCCATGTAAAGGATTGAGAGTTTAATCATTTATACTTTGTCTGGTGTTTCTTTCTTTATTATGACTAATATAGCAATAGTGAAAATGTTTAATAATGATTGTAGAGATGAAAGCACACCTCTCTGAATATACAAAACAGGAGGGATTATTCACTTTCAATAAATTTGATATTGCTTGAATATATATCCATAAAATATACTTTTTAAATATTGGGAGAATCCCAGTAAATGCATACAAAAATGAGTCATGGATAACGAAGTTGAGTTTAAATGACACTCTTGCTGAGTTTTTGAAAATGACTGACAATTCAAGACACAGATGGAGATGTGATCCATGGGAAACCTTCATCGAGTTTGCTGGTGTAATTTCTATGTTTCTAAGTTTTGCACTACACATCATTTTTGGTATATTTATGCATGAATGCTATCCATCACAAAAAAATAAAGAGAAAGAGGGCTATGTGAGTCAAAGAGGAGGTTATGAATTCACCTGGGTCTCTAATCTGATGCTCCTTTTTTTCTCTTCCTTGTTGGAGACTGTTATCATGAGTGCATAGGGATGTAGGCGGGGTACACTCTGACTTATGGGTTTTGTCCTTGAGTTTTATGAACTATTCCCCTCCCCCCTGATATCTTGTGAAAAGTCAATTTGCACTTTGTCAGCTTATTCATCCTATAGGTGTCTTTTCTGTCCTGCTTAGGGCTAGCAGTACTCACAAGCCAGAGGAGAAATATTGAGTTTGGGGGATGTTTGTACATGGAATTCCTGTGCTTTCTCTTTGTGTCTCTGTGGATTCCACTTTTTTTTGGTTAGAATAATTTTGCTTTTGTTTAAAATAATTTCTAAAAAATTAGAATATGGCAAAAGAGCAGTTATTGATATGTGGACACCAGCATCATAATTTCTCTGTACTCAAGAAAAACTCATAGATATCAAGAAATTCAAAAATGCTTTCTTAAAACAAAACTTGGTGGTGACTAGCCATTTTGTAAAGATTTCTGCAGTAATGTAGAAAGATTCCCTCTGAATGATCAATTTAAAATGGGGAATATTAAAATGGAGGAAACACTGACACACATTTGTTGTCTTACCATTTTTATTATCCAAGGTAGAGTGGCTTAATATTATTTTATTAAATATTAAGAAGAAAGTGCAGAAGAAAAATTTGGGTACCAAATGCATTTTGCATGAATTCATATTATGGAAGCCTCTTGTTTTTAAAGCATTTACTTGAAAAAAAAAAATAGTTTCATTTCCAAATAGTGATTACTGGTTCTGTGGAAAATTTTTCTCTCTCTCCAGTAAACACTTATTTGAAGTTGATAATAGATAGTGATCCTTTGTTTTAAGGTTTGTATTTTACTTAGCACTCAAAAAAAATTTTTTTTTTATTTTAAAGACTCCAAATGTGTATTTGAGAATATATCAACCCAATATGACTTATATCTTGATTCCATTGCTTTCATGTCATATTTTTACCTCTAAGCCACCACATGCTTATTTTTGTAAAAACATTTTTCTTTACAAAAATGTGATCTTGCAAAATATTTATGTACTTGGTCGGAATTTTGATAAGACCGTAGTCCAAAATCACACAAAACCATGGTGCCAAATTTTGTACAGATCATGATAAAATTTGAGAAATTTTTACCATGAGCCAGAATCCATACAATATGTATGAAACACATTCCCATATCCTGCCTCCAATGGGTATCTATAGTTGTGTGAAAAGTGTGTGTTTATTTTGAATTCACTTTGCATTTAATATTTCCACATAGTCTTTCATTTGAAGAGTGGACTTTTAATTTTCCTTCTATTTCTCCAACAGCAGCACAAAGCACTGACAAAGGTAATTAAAGCTGTGTTACTTTTCATTAGGATTCCATTCATTACATTCCCTTTCTTGACTACATTTAACAGTGCTTTCTCTAGATTCTGTCTTTCCAAAGAGCCCATTCTTCATGTCCTCAACTCTAGGTAATTAGTCTTTGGAATTGTTTTGGTAACACCGAACTATTATCATGCCTTGGAGGAGGGGAAAGAAGACATGTCAGAATAGTGGCTGTCAACACCCTAGCATCCATTTCCAAGCTGCTGTTCCCTGCACAAGAAGTTGAGAGGGTGAGCATGATTCTAACCTGCCAGCTTCCACTGTTGGAGCATTTTTTAACCCAGGGCCAAAACACCAATGCCTTGACCTTGAAAAAGTTGTCCATTTCACTTAGCTGGGATGTACTTCATGTCTGGTGATTTTGATAATGTTGGCTCTTCATTGAGAAAACAACACTTTCTCATTGTATTCTCATTTCTTCCTCTACCCTTTTCTTCCTTTGTTTTCAGGATTCCTGTTTATAAATACTGTGGCTGTCCTAGTGATCTTGTTAAATGTGGTAATTTATGCCAATCGGATGTGTGCAAATCCAAAAATGAAATAGTTTTTACTCAGAAGTTATGAGCACCTCAATAGAAATTGCACAACTTAAACAAAAATTGATTTCCAATTAGAGACTATAATCTCTGAGAGTTGAGCTGGAATATAATAATGAGAATTTTGTTATACTTTATTCCATTATATTAGACTCATTATTTTCCTTTATAGATATTTGTGCCATGGTAGCTCTTTCTTATCAAGGATTGTATAAATCTTACTAAGTCTTTTAACCCCTTTTAAAATTTACCAAGGATTGTATAAATCTTACTAAGTCTTTTAACCCCTTTTAAAATTTACATTTATTTCAAGGTAATATGAATTTTATGTTGCAATTTTATAATAAAGTTCTTTTCAACAGATTACAAAAAGCTCTTCAATATTCACTTTATCCACATGATGTGATGGGTGAATATATATCAATATAAATATTTGATGAACAAATAAATATTAGTGCAAGGAGATCCAGAATATCACCTATGCACAGCCATGTAAACGATTGAGTGGTGAATCATTTCTACTTTGTCTGGAGTTTCTTTCTTTATTATGACTAATATAGCAATAGTGAAAATGTTTAATAATGATTGTAGAGATGAAATTACACCTCTCTGAATATACAAAACAGGAGGGATTATTCACTTTCAATAAATTTGATATTGCTTGAATATATATCCATAAAATATATTTTTTAAATATTGGGAGGATCCCAGTAAATGCATACAAAAATGAGTCATGGATAGCAAAGTTGAGTTTGAATGACTCTCTTGCTGAGTTTTTGAAAATGACAATTCAAGATACAGATGGAGATGAGATCCATGGGACCCCTGCATCTAGTTTGTCGCTGTAATTTCTATGTTTCCAAGTTTTGCACTACACATCATTTTTGGTATATTTATGCATGAAAGCTATGCATCACTAAAAAATAAATTAGGAGAAAGATGGCTATGTGAGTCAAACAGGAGGTTTTGTAGTCACCTGGCTCTCTAACCTGATGCTCCTTTTTTTTCTCTTCCTTGTTGGAGACTGTTATCATGTGTGCATAGGTATTGAGGGAAGGTACACTCTGACTGATGGGTTTTGTCCTTGAGTTTTATGAACTATTCTCCTCCCCCCTGATATCTTGTAAAAGTTGAGTTGTGCTTTGTCAACTTATTCATCCTATAGGTGTCTTTTCTGTCCTGCTTGGGGTAGCAGTTCTCACAAGCCAGAGGAGAAATATTGAGTTTGGGGGTTGTTTCTATAAGGAATTCCTTAGCTTTCTCTTTGTGACACTGTGGATTCGATTTTTTTTTGAATAATTTTGCTTTTGTTTAAAATAATTTCTAAAAAAATTAGAATATGGCAAAAGAGCAGTTATTGATATGTGGACACCAGCATTATGATTTCTCTGCACTCCAGAAAAACTCATAGATATCGAGAAAATAAAAAATGTTTTCCTAAAACAAAACTTGGTGATGGATAACCATTTTGTAAGGATTTCTACAGTCATGTAGTAAGATCCCCTCTGAATGACCAATTTAAAATGGGGAATATTAAAAGTGGAGGAAACACTGACACACATTTTTTGTCTTCCCATTTTTATTATCCAAGGTAGAGTGGTTTCATATTATTTAACTAACTGTTAAGAAGAAAATCCAGACCAAAAATTTGGGTACCAAATGCATTCTGCATCAATTCATATCATGGAAGCCTCTTGTTTTTAAAGAGTTTACTTTAAAAAATGGTTTCATTTCTGTACCCATTGGCCAATTTGATATAATTATGAATTCAAAAGATATAATTGGATCATGCTTGTAAACTGATCTGTTAATCTGGGCATGATTAATTTATGATTAGGGCGTTGACTGGGCCTCCTTAGGAAGGCATTGAGCCCCACCCGTTGGAGGGTGGTGAAGCGAATATAAAAGGCAAAGCAAAGAACAGAGTTAAGGCAGTTTTTTGAGAAGCAGTTTTGATGTTGGAAAGAAGGCCCCAGGAGAAGAGAAGTGAGCCGTTCACCTGATCATCTACAGCTTATCTTGTGGAGGAAATAGGAGCTAAGCATGGAGAGAAATGCAGCCCTGTGAAGAGAGGACCCCAAGAAGCCTGAACCCTGGCAAATGCTGGCAGCTGTCTTGCTCTAACATGTGACAATGGACTGTGGTGAGAGAAGAAACTTAACGCTTTATAGCCTTGTATCTGTGGACTTCTACCCCAAATAAATAACCTTTATAAAGACCAACCCATTTTTGGTATTTCACATTAGCACCCCTTTGGCTGATTAATACAATTTCCAAATAGCAATGACTGGATCTGTGGAAAAAATTTTTCTCTCTTTGGTAAAGATATATTTGAAGTTGATAAAAGATAATGATTCCTTGTTTTAAGATTTGTGTTTACCTAGTACTCAAAAAGGTTTTTTTAATTTTATTTTAAAGAATACAAATGTGTATGTGAGAGAATATCAACCCTATATGAGTTATATCTGGATTCTATTGCTTTCATGTCAAATTTTTACCTCCAACCTGCTACAATCTTATTTTTGTAAATACAATTTTCTCTACAAAACTGTGATCTTGCAAAATATTTATGCACTTGTTCAGAATTTTGATAAGACCTTAGTCTAAAATCACCCAAAACCATTGTGCTAAATTTCTTTCATATCATGATAAAATATCAGGAAATTTTACCACAAGCCATGGTCCATGCAATATGTATGAAACACATTTCCCATACCCTGCCTTCAACATGTATCTATACTTGTGTGAATAGGGTAAGTCTGTTTAAAGTCTCTTTACATTTAATTTTTCCACATAATCCTGCATATGAAGAGTGGATTTTTCATTTTGCTTCTATTTCTCAACCAGCAGCACTAAGCATTGACAAAGGGAATTAAAGCTGAGTCACTTTTCCCTAGGATTCCATCCATTACCTTCCCTTTCTTGTCTATATTTAACAGTGCTTTCTCTAGATGGTGTCTTTCCAAAGAGCCCATTCTTCACGCACCCAAGTTCCAAGTAATTAGTGTTTGGAATTCTTTTGGTAACACCCACCATTAATCATGCCTTGGAGGAGGGGAAATAAGACAGGTCATGCTAGTGGCTGTCAACACCCTGGCGGCCATTATCTGGCTGCTGTTTCCTTGCACTGGCAGTTAAGAGGGTGAGCATGATTCTGACCTGCTAGCATCCACTTCTGGAGAATTTTTGAACCCAAGGCCAAAACATCAATGCCATGATCCTTGAAAAAGTTGTCCATTTCACCTAACTGGGATGCACTGGTGTCTGGTGAATTTTGATAGTGTTGGCTCTTCATTGAATAAGCAATATTTTCTCATTGTATTCTCATTTCTTCATCTACCCTTTTCATCCTTTGTTTTCAGGATCCCTGCTTGTAAATAATGGGACTGTCCTAGTGGTCTTGTTATCTGCAATAAGTTATGCCAATTGGATGTGTGCAAATCCAAAGATGAAATATTTTTTACTCAGAAGTTATGAGCACCTCAAAAGAAATTATGAGACTTAAACAAAAATTCATTTCCAATTAGAGTCAATAATCTCTGACAGTTGAGCTGGAATATAATAATGAGAATTTTGCTATACTTTATTTCCATTATATTAAACTCATTATTTTCCTTTATACCTATTTGTGCCATAATATCTCTTTCTTATCATGGATTGCATTAAATCTTACCAAATTGTATAACCCCTTTTAATTTGCCTTTCTTTCAATCTAATATCAATTTTACATAAAAATTTTACAATAAATATCTGTTCAACAGCTTAAAAAAACTCTTCAGTATTCACTTTGCCCAGATGAAGTTGTGGGAGAAAACGTATCAATAAAAATGTTTGATGAACAAATAAATATTAGTACAAGGAGAGCCCAGAAAACATCCATGCACAGCCATTGAAACAGAGGGATTGAGAGGTGAATAATTTCTACTATGGTGTTTCTTTCTTCATTAGGACAAATATAGCAATAGTGAAAATCTTTAATAATGATTGTAGAGATGAAATCACACTTCTCTGAATATACCAAACACCAGGGATTATACACTTTCAATAAATTTGATATTGGTTGAAAATATACCCATAAAATATTTTTTTTAAATATAGGGAGGTTCCCTGTGAATGCAAACCAATGTGAGTGATGGATTACAAAGATGTGTTTGAATGACGCTCTTGTTGAGTTTTTGAAAATGACTGACAATTCAAGATGCAGAAGAAGATGTGATCTATGGGACCCCTGCATTGGGTTGTGCCACTGTAATATCTATGTTCCCAAGTTTTGCACTACACATGATTTTTGGTATATTCATGTATGAATGCTATCCATCAGTAAACAATAAATTAAGAAAAAGAGGGCTTTCTCAGTCAAAGGGAAGACTTTGGATTCACCTGGAGATCTAAACTGATGTTCCTTTTTTTCTCTTCCTTGTTGAAGACTGTGATCATGTGTGCATAGGGATGGAGGGGCAGTACTCCCTGCCTGATGGATTTTGTCCTGGAGTTTTATGAACCATTCCCCTTCCCACAGACATATTGTGAAAAGGTGAGTTGCTCTTAGTCAGCTTATTCATCCTACAGGTATTTTCTCTCCTGCTTAGGACTAGCACTTCTCACGAGCCACAGGAGAAATTTTGAGGTTGGGGGCTATTTGTATACAGAGTTCCTTAGCGTTCTCTTTGTGTCTCTGTGGATTCTACTTTTTTTTGTAAGACTAACACTGAATTTGTTTAAAATAATTTTGAAAAAATTAGAATATGGTCAAAGAGCAGTTAGTTATATATGGACACCAGCATCATGATTTCTCTGCACTCGAGAAAAACTCAGAGATATTGAGAAAATAAAAAATGCTTTCTTGAAACAAAACTTGGGGGCAGCTAACCATTTTGTAAAGCTGTCTGCAGTCATGTAGAAAGATTTCCTATGAATGATCAACTTAAAATGGGAAATATTAAAAGTGGAGGAAACACTGACATGCATTGGTTGTCTTCTCATTTTTATTGACCAAGGTAGAGTGGTTTAATATTATTTCATTAACTTTTTTTTTTATTGTGGGTAAAAATCAAATTTTTCACAATACATACCAATATTTGAAAATGATATATAAATACATATGCATATATGTGCATTTGTTAACATAAATGTTATTTGTTATATATATATATATAGGTGCTTACATTACCTAAATATTACTCAGAAATTACAGGGATTCCCATGTTCCCCACTGCCCATACCTCCAACGACATCCCACACAACCATTCCTCATACGTGTGGTACAACAACCGCAATAGATATACACATCCTGGGGCCTTCCCACGGAGCATAGACCACTGTTCACATCACAGACCACACTCTCTCCCACCCAGTTCTGCATGGTGTATTCTGAAGGAAAATGGCCTACATCCGTCGCCGCTACGCCAATCAGGACAACACCCAAAGTCCCAAAAAAGCCCCTATATTTCAAATGCCCCTCCTCTCCCTGCCCCAAAAACGTCCAGTGGCCACCGGCTCCACCTCACTGTTACAATTTCTTCCATTGCTTGAATCACAATATATCTACAACAGAACACCACCAAGTCCACTCTAGTCCACAGCTCCTCCCCCAATCCTGAGGGGACTTGGATGGTGATGTCCACTCCACCTCCAAGTGAGAAAGGGCTTATATCCCGTATATACTGTGGATGGGATTATCTTGCCTGCAGATGCAGGCCCTCTCCATTCCCTGGGATGGCCGTTGCCCATCATGATCTCCTCGCCAGGTTACTTGGATGAGTCAATTGAGCTGTAAGGTAGGAGTTGCAGTTCCATCGAGAATCCAGGCACAGCTGGGATCTAGGTGGCCCAGAGGCTCCAGTCTCTGGAAATACACCTAAAAACTCCTGCATCACATATTGGTTTGAGAAGAAGGGACTGATGGACCATGTGCACGGATGACTTATTTGAGTCCAACTCTGTCACTCTCAGGAACACAGATGCGAATGAAGAGCCCACTAATTAGGCATCAATCTCTGGGGCTATCCCTACTTGTATAGGACCTGGGTGTCACCAGAGCCCTCAGGGGTCCCTCAGTGTGGGGTGATATCCACTTTGGTGTTCTATGAGATCCTACTGAGGCTGAGGTGTGCATAAGCATTACCTCTGGGATGACCTCCCGACTCTCTTTGAAGTCTCTTAGACATGTGAACTCATTTCTCTTTACCTTTTCCCCCTTTTATTCAAGGTTTTTTTCTGATCATGTTGCCAGTTGGCACTTGGTATTAATCCCTCGTTGCCAGGGAGGCTCATCCCCGGGAATCATGTCCCACATTGGGGGAAGTTAATGCATTCAAATGCTGAGTTTGGCTTAGAGAGAGGCCACATTTGAGCAACAAGGAGGCTCTCAGGTGGTAACCCTTAGGCACCCCATAACAGTAGGCTAAGTTTCAATTAGAAGAGCAAATAATCATAAGGCTAGTCCTCAATAACAAGAACCCTTCAGTTGGCCATCCTCTTTTGCCAGTCCTGCCTCTGCACTCAGCAGACTGTTGCTACTCCCTTGAGAAATGTAGCAGAGCTCTCTAGGCTGGGAATTCAGATTCTCTCATTAACTGAGTAATTGTCTACCCAACATGACCATGCCCCATCCCTTGATCATTTGAACAATTCTATATATCTTTCATGTATATTCATATGGACTTACTCCCATGAATATACCATCCCAGACACCCCCCACCAATGATCTTCTGCAGCCCCACTTGTAACCTTTCTGTGATCCAAACCTTCCTTGAATATGAAGTCAATATAATAAGAAAATTCAATTAATAAGAAAAAGAAATGTCCAGTGTATCATGACACCTTCCCCCTCTCATTCCCCGGTGTCTCCCAAATTTCAGTTTAATTTTCAAAGAAGTTTTAGGTCACAGCAAAGTCACACACGGAATACTAGAGACTCCCACATACCCAACCTCCCTCTGCCTTCCCCACCCCATATTAAAACCTTTATTTTTTTTAAATGGATGTTATCATTGTTATAACTGTTATACACATAGTAAAATATAGCAACGAAAAATTTTCAGTGGTTTACAGTATAGTTTTCAATGTAGACTGTACAGTTTAATAATTTTTGATGATATTTACCATGTCCTGTGTCCATTAATTCAAGGTAATGAAGAATATTTCCCATGACCACTACACACCCCATTTGATCTTTTCTGTTTTTTCCTCCCCACCCCCCTGGGGAATATGACTCTTCCCTGTCTTGGCTCATGGGATGAAAAGACCCATACCCACATGTCCTGGGCATTCCAACCTGTCCCTCCCAATACACCCACCAACCAATCCTGCACCACCAAACCCAGCAAAACCTCCACCAACCTGTCCTATCCTTCAATATGTAACAATACTCTTTCAATTTACCATAAATAATGTCCATATGGGTAATGGCTCACAAACTTCCTGTCTCTCTTTCTTCCTTATTAGCCTATCTATCAGTCAGTGGTTCTCAGAAATTGTTATCTTACCTCAATTCAAATCAATGAGGTCATAAACTGTTCTTCCTTCAATTCCTTCACTCAACATAAGGTCTTCAAGATTCATTCATGTTATTCCATGTGTTAGCACTTTATTCCTTCTAACAGCTGAGTAATATTCCATTGCATGTATGTGCCACATTTTGCTTATCCTTTCATCTGTTGATGGGCACCAGGGTTGATTCCAACTTTTGGCAATTGTGAACAATGATGCTATGAACATTGGTGTGCATATATCTGTACGTGTCTTTGCTTTCAGTTCTTCTGGGTATATACCCAGTAGTGGAAATTCTGGATCATATGGAAGATCTATTGTTAGTCTTCTGAGGAATTGCCAAACTCTTCTCCACAGTGGCTGGACCATTCCACAATCCCACCAGCAGTGGATGAGGGTTCCTATTCCTCCACGTCCTCTCCAACACTTATATTCTGCCATTTTTTTTAACAGCTGCCATTCTGATGGGTGTAAGATGGTATCTCATTGTGGTTTTGATTTGCATTTCCCTAATAGATAGCAATGTCTAGCATTTTTTAATGTGCTATTTGGCCATTTGTATTTCTTCCTTGGAGAAGTGTCTTTTCAGGTCACTTGCCCATTTTTTAAATAGGTTGTTTATCTTTTTATTTTTGAGATGTAGGATTTCTTTATATATGCAGGATATTAGGCTCCATCAGATATATGATTGCCAAATATTTTCTCGCATTGGGTAGGCTGCCTTTTTATTTTCTTAATAACATCCTTTGAGGTGCAGAAGTTTTTAATTTTGAGGAAATCCCATTTATCTATGTTTTCACTTGCTGCTCATGCTTTGGCTGTGAAGTTCATGAAACCATTTCCTATTCCAAGGTCCTGTAGATGCTTCCCTACATTATCTCCCAAGGTCTTTATGGTTTTGGCTCTTATATTTAGATCTTTGATCCATCTGTAGTTGATTTTTGTATAAGGTGTGATATGGTATTCTTCTCTCATTCTTTTGATATGGATATCCAGTTCTCCAAGCACCACTTGTTAAAGAGGCCATTCTCTCCCAATTGAGTGGGCTTGGTGGCCTTGTCGAATATCACATGATGATATATATGAGGATCTATATCAGAACTCTCAATTCAGTTCCATTGGTCTGTAGGTCTATCCTTGTACCAATACCATGTGGTTTTGATCACTGTAGCTTTGTAGTATGTTTTAAAGACAGGTAATGTGATGCCTCCAACTTCATTTTTCTTTTTCAATATGTCTTTGGCAATTCGGGGCCTCTTACCTCTCCAAATATATTTTTTGGCTAGTTTTTCCAGTTCCTTAAAAAATACAGTGTTGATTTTTATTGGGATTGCTTTAAATGTGTAGATTAGTTTGGGTAGGATAGACATCTTGATGATGTTTAGTCTTCCTATCCATGAACAGGGAATATTTTTCCATTTATTTAAGTCTTCTTTGATTTCCTTTAACAGTGTTGTGTAGTTTTCTGTATATAAGTCATTTACATCTTTAGTTAAATTTATTCCTAGGTATTTGA
>JAQZBX010062745.1:5937-16931 GCA_029593785.1 Cabassous unicinctus
CTCTCTCTCTCTCTCTCTCTCTCTCTCTCTCTCTCTCTCTCTCTCTCTCTCTCTCTCTTTCTCTCTCTCTCTCTCACTCACTCACTCATACACACACAGATCTATCTATCCATCCATTTTCTGAACATTTAAGAGCGTGTTTCACACATCATACTCCTTGAACACATAATACCTCCATGTTTATTTCCTATAAACAAGGATATTCAGTCACCTTAAGTGCATTTATCAAGTTTAAGAAATTTAACGTTGACAGAAAGCTTACATTCTAAATTACATTTTTTTCTAATGTCCCAATAATGTCTTTTTGAGACTTTTCCATTCTTTAATCCTATCCAGTATCATGTATTGCAGTTAATTGTCATTATCTCTTTAGTTTCTCATCCTTTTTTTTTTTTTTATCATGGAAACATATATACCACATAAATCTTCCCATTCCAGCCTCTCCCAAACACACCATTCAGTGGGATTAATCACATTCACAATGTGGCAGTACCCTCACCATCATCCATTACTAGAACTTTCCCTTCACCCCAAACAGAAACCCTGACTCATTTTGCAGTAACTCCCCATTGCTCTTGTCCCCCACCCCTGGTGACCTGTTCTCTAAGTTCTGTCTGTGTTAGCTTGCGTATTCTCTGATATTTTCTTTGTAGTTACTACATCATGAAGTTTAACATCTTAAATCTATAACAATCTCATTTGCTTTGATGTCAACTTAATTTCAATAGCAACATACTCTGTGTTCCTATCCCGTCTGTTCCCCCACCTTTATGTAGTTCTGGTCACAAATTACGTATTTATGAATCATGACTCATAAAACTTTTTCTTTATAATTACCTATAAAGCATTTGCCTTTTAGATCCTCTAGCATGTAAAAAATGGAGTTACAAATAAAAATACAGTAGTACTTGTTTTTATATTTATCTTTATCATTATCTTTACAGGAGATCTTTATTTCTTCACGTGGCTTCATGTGGCTTAGTCAGTTGTCTAGTGTCTTTTCCTTTCAACCTGTAGAGCTCCCTTTAGCGTCTCTAGTAGGGCTGGTCTAGTGGTGAGAAAGCCCCTCAGTGTTGTTCTAGGAATGTCATAATCCCTTCCTCATTGTTGAAAGGCAGTTTTGCCAGATATAGATTTCTTAGTTGGAAATTTTTGCTTTCAGCTCTTTAAATATGTCTTCCATTGCCTTCGTGCCTCTATGATTCCAATGAAAAATCAGCATTAAGTCTTTTTGAGGCTTCCTTGTCTATGACATAATGCTTCTTTCTGGTGGCTTTCAGAATTCTCTTTTTGTCATTCCACAGTTTGATTATAGCATGTTATGGTGTGGTTCTATTTGTTTTTATCCTGTTTGGAGTTTGTTGAGCATCTTGGGTGTATATATTCATGTCTTTCATTAAATTTGGGACGTTTTTAGCCATTGTTTCTTTGAATATTCTCTCTGCCCCCTCTCTCTTTCTTTTCCTTCTAGGACTCCCAAAATGAATGTGTTGGTACAATTGAAAATGTCCCACAGGTTCCTCAGGCTCTGTTCACTCTTCTTCATTCTTTCTTTTTTCTGTTCCTCAGACTGGATAGTTACAATTTTCTTGTCTTCAAGTTCACGGCTTCTTTCTTCTGCCAGCTCCAGTCTGTCGCTGAATCCCTCTAGGGAATTTTAAATTTCTTTTTTCAAGGCTCTGGTTCCTTCTTATGATTTCCATCTCTATTATATTCTCTCTGTATTCATCTCTCAGTTTCCTGATTGCCTTTACTTGTTTGTCCATGTATCCGTTTAGCTCTTTGGGCATATTTAGGACCAGCATTTTAAAAGCTTTTTGTTTGGAATGTCCCAGGTCTGATCCTCCTCATTGATGTTCCCTATGCTTCAATCTTCTCCTTTGCCTGGATCTCCACTTCCTGTTTCTTTGCATTTTTTTGTGTGTGTTTTTAATTCCTTTTCCTTTATTTTTCTCATATTCTCTTTGTATAGCTCTTGTGCTGATTCCTTTTTTTATGGGTTTAAAAAATTTTTTTTAATGTTTTGAAGTGTATCATTCATACATAAACATACATAAATAATAAGTGTATAGTAATAGTTGTGAATTTACAAAGCAAACATACATAACATCGTACAGTGCTCTCATACCTCACCCTACCACCAATACCTTGCATTGTTGTGAAACATTTTTAACTAATGATTTAAGAGCATCCTCAAAATATTAATATTAACCAAAGTATCTTAACATTTGGTGTGTTTTTCCCCCGATCCACCCTATTGTTATTATTTTTATGTGATTTATACATGAACATACATAAACAATAAGTGTATAGTAAAAGTTGTGAACTTACAAAGCAAACATTTATAACATCATACAGGGGTCCCATGCATCAAACCACCAACAACACCTGCCATTGTTGTGAGATATTTGTTACAAATTATGAAAGAATATCATCAAAATCTTACTACTAACTATAGTCTGTATCTTACATTTGGTCTATTTTCTCCCAACCCACCCTATTATTATTATTAAATATATTTTTATTACAGAAGTTGTGAACTTACAAAACAATCATGCATATGTGCAGAATTCCCATGCAACAGTCCTCTATCAACGTACCACACTATGGTGGAATATTTGTTACATATTATGAGATAATATCACTATACTATTACCACTGACCATGGTTCATACGCTTGTGTACATTTAGCACACTTTTTCCATACACTCCTTTATCAACACAGTACATCTTTGGCATAGATGCATGAATATTACAGTGTTGCTGTTAACCACAGTCCATAGGTCACTCAAGTTGTATTTTTCCCATGCTTCTCCACATTCCCACCTCCCTGCAATAGTGATGTTCATCTGCTCTAGCTCACAAAGGACAGTCTTGCATCTGTACCATCAACCACAATTCTCATCCACCTCTGGGTTTACCGTGTTACTCAGTCCCTAGATTATTTTCTAGCTTTCTTTCATTTGACGTTTACATCCCTAGACTACCCTTTCCAGCTACATTCCCATGTATAAACCAGCTGTTACTCACTATAATGTGTTACTATCAACTCTATTCATTTCCACACTTTTACAGTAAAGTTAATTAAAACTTCTACATACATTAAGCATCAGTAGTCCAACTCAGTCCTCTTCTTATCTCCTTTAAGACTCTACCACCTACCGCCAGGTCCAGGTCTTGAAGATGTTTTCCTACATTTTCTTCTAGAAGCTTTATGCTTCTTACTTTCATATTTAGGTTTTGTTTTGGTTTTTATCCATTTTGAGTCAATTTTTGTATAAGGTGTGAAATAGGGGTCCTCTTTCTTTCTTTTGACTATGGATATCCAGTTCTCCCAGCACCATTTGTTGAATGGACTGTTCTACCCACTGGGTGGGCTTGACAGACTTGTCAAAAATCACTTTACCATAGATGTGAGAGTCTGTTTCTGAACCATCAATTCGATTCCATTGGTCTATGTGTGTTTTTGCCAGTACTAAGCTGTTTTTACCACTGTTGCCAGGTAATATGATTTAAAGTCTGGAAGTGAGAGTCCTCCAACTTCGCTTTTCCTTTTTTACATGTTTCTGGCTATTCAGGACCCCATACCCTTCCAAATAAATTTGGTAATTGTCTTTTCCATTTATTTAAAAAAATGCTGGTGGAATTTTTATTGGGATTTCATTGAATCTGTATATCAGTTTGGGTAGAATTGACATCTTAATAATATTTAGTCTTCCAATCTGTGAGCATGTTATATTCTTCCAATTATTTAGGTCTCTTTTGATTTCTTTTAACAGTGCATTGTAGTTTTCTGAATGCAAGTGCTTTACATCGTTGGTTAAGTTTATTCCTAAATATTTGATTCTTTTTGTCACTATTGTAAATGGAATTTTTTCCCTGACATCCTCCTCAGATTGCACATTACTAGTGTTTTTTAAAGTCTATATCATCTGATATAAGTATAGTTACTCTGGCTTTGTGTGTGTGTGTGTGTGTGTGTGTATTACTGAATGCGTGTAATATCTCTTTCCAGCCTTTCACTTTCAAGCTGTTGGTATTCTTGGGTCTACAGTGAGTCTCTTACAGACCGCATGTAGATGGCTCAAGTTTTCTTATCCATTCTGCAAGTCTGTGTCTTTTGATTGGGGAGTTTAATCCATTAACATTCAATGTTATTACTGTAAAGCATTTCTTATTTCACCCATTTTGACCTTCGGGTTTCATCTGTCATATTTTATTTTCACCACTCTTTTGAGACTTTTAGTTACATTTACTGGTATAATCTTCACTTCTAGACTCTCTTCCAAGCCTCTCTCTCCTGTCTTTCTTTTCAGGCTGTAGCACACCCTTTAGTATTTCCTGCGAAGCCGGTCTCTTGGTTGCAAACTCTCTCAGTTTCTGTTTATCTGTGAATATTCTAAACTCGCCCTCATTTTTGAAAGATGGTCTTGCCAAATATAAGATTCTTGACTGGAAGTTTTTCCTCTTGCAGTATCTTAAATATATCATACCACTGCCTTCTTGCCTCCATGGTTTCTAATGAGAAATCGGCACTTAATCTTATTGGGTATCCCTTATATGTTATGCATTGCTTTTCTTTTGCTGCTCCCAGAATTCTTTGTCTTTGGCATTTGACATTCTGATTATTGTGTCTCACAGTTGGTCTATTTGGATTTATTCGGATAGGAGTATGTTGTGCTTCTTGAACACAGATATCTATGTCCTTCAATAGGGTTGGGAAATTTTCTACCATTATTTCTCCAAATATTCCTTCTGCCCCTTTCCCCTTCTCTTCTCCTTCTGGGACATCCGTGACATGTATGTTTGCATGTCTCTTGCTGTTGTTTAGTTCCCTGAGACTTGTTCAGTTTTTTCCATTCTTTTCTTCATCTGTTCTTTTGTACATTTGCTTTCGGAGGCCGTTTCTTCAAGCTCACCAATCCTTTCTTCTGCCTCCTCAAATCTGCTGTTAAATGATTCCAATGTGCTTTTAATTTCATTTATTGCACCTTTCATTCCCACAGGATCTGCTGTTTTTCTATGTATGCTTTCAAAGTCTTCTTTGTGCTCATCCAATGTCTTCTTAATATCCTTAGTCTCTTTAGCCATCTCGTTGAATTTATTAAGGAGATTTGTTTGAACATCTGTGATTAGTTGTTTCAACTCCTTTATGTCATCTGGAGGCGTATCTTGTTATTTTAACTGGGCTATGTCTTCCTGCTTCTTGGTGTGGATTGTAATTTTTGTTGGCGTCTTAACATCTAGCTTACTAGAGTATTTATTCTGGGTGTGGTTTCCCTCCTTAGTTTAGGGCTTCCTGCCCTTTCTCCCTTGCTGGTTGTGTAGTAGGAGCTAAGGATGCAGTTGGTGCTGTAAGCTGTGGAGGCTCAAGCTGCCCTCATTGCCCCAGGGACTAATGAAGCTTCTCCCCTTTCCCCTTTGCCAGAGGTAGGGACAGAGCCACAGCTGTGTGGAATAATCCAACTTGTGCAGGCCTAGACTGTAGTTGCCCAGAGAGACTGATGAAGCTTCACACCCCCTTCTCCCCTGCCTGGGGTGGGGATGGAGCTGCAGGTGTGGGCAGCAATCTATGCAGTACAGGTCCAAGATGACTGCACTTGCCCTGGTAGACTACCAATTATTCAGTCTGTGCCAGCTAAATGTACCTGCAGTTACCTGGATAGGCTGGTGCAGGATCCATCAGCTTCCTCCCTGCTAGAGGTGAGGCTGAAGGCTAGGCTAGGGCTGCAGGCCAATCTGGGTGAAAGAAACCGGTCTCTACCGTCACTGTGGTTTTCAGTCAGCCCGGCTTCCCCTCATGCTGGGGGTGGAGTCAAAATGGCGGCTACCGGCCTCCTCCTGACTTGGACAGCTTCACACTTTAGCTGTTCTTAGGGTTATACTTCAGCCAGCTGAACTTACTAATCAGTAGCTGAAATCAGTGGCCAACCGTCTCTTCCTTCCCTGTTTTTGGGAAGTGGAGCTTCCAGTTCCAGCCACAGAACAGCTCCGGAGGCGGCTTGTGTCGCCAGGGTAGGATGATCACCGGCCTCCGTGGCGTGGCCTGTATTTTCCCCAAGAGGCTGGCGCAGGTCCCCCCAGCCTCCTCCTTGCTGGAGGTGGGCCTGGGATTTAGGCTAGAGCTGCCATCTGATCTAGATAGAATGAAACCGGTCCCTACCAGCACTGTGATTTTCAGCTCATCTGGCTTCCCTTCATCCCAGCGGCAGAGTTAAAATGGCGGCTGTTGGCTTCTTTCTGACTTGGACAGGTTCAAACTTTAGCTGTTCTTAGGATTATACTTTAACCAGCTGAATTTACTAATCAGCAGCTGAAGATGGTGCCCAACTGTCTCTTCGTCACTCATTTTTTGGGAATGGCGCTTCCAATTCCAGCCACAGAATAGCTCCCGAGGCGGCTTGTGTCTCCAGTAGAGGATGGGCACTGGTCTCCATGGTGTGGAGAGCTCTACTTAGGAATCTTCTCTGCAGATGGGCAGTTTCCTCCTTCCATTCTTTCAAGGATGCTGCAGGATGCTCTTCTGGTCTCCTGGAGCCCCCAAACTGGTGCTTTAGACGGCTGTGGGAGATCAACAACTGCCCCGTGGCAGGAGCTCACTCTAGGAGCTCCCTACTCTGCCACCATCTTGCTGGTTGTCCTCCTTTGCATATTTTTTACTCTTTTGTTGAAGCCTGGACATTTTGATATTTTAATATATTATTGCTGGAATTTTGACTCTGAGGTTTCGGTTTCTTAAGCTTGCATCCAGCTAGCGTGACGACTGAGCTTTCCTTGACTGCCAGGGGCTAACAGCAGCATCAACAGAAGGAAAAAAAGAAAACACCTTTCCCAGTCTTTGTAGACTGATCTGTGCAGGTTCCTTCCTTAGAGCTTTGGCATCCAATTAGTTTGCAGAATAGCTCTAGGCCAAAGCCTAGGGGCCTCCCTGATCCTTTCTATGCAAGACTCTTGTTTTGGGCAGCACTAAGTCCTCCATTTATGAGGCTTTGAGGATACGGTCTCCCGTCTCCGCTCCTCAGGAAACAGGTCCTGTGTGGTCCTGGGCCATGTCCTAGGGCCAGCAGTCCCTTGCCACAGGCAGCCACTTGTCTGCTCTCTCTCAGCATTCTGTAAAAGAACTCTCTGAGCCACCTTCTGCATTTAGGGCAAGTTCTGGGGCAGCGAGTCCCTCAGGCCACCATCAGATGGATTGGTCTAGACAAACATGTTCCTGGCGCGTGCACAAGCTTTGCTCTGCTCCTTCTGGCCTCAGGACCAGGGGTCCACATTGGGAGTGTGGGCTGGCTCCATGCTGAGCCACTGAGGGCTGGGAGGGCTATCCTGGTAGCTATGAAATCCTCCCGCCTTTAAGAAACCTCTTTCTTAATTTGGCACACACCCAGTTACTGCCATCCCGGCAGTTTTGGTAAGATGTTTCTGCCAGTTCTTGCTATTTGCTAAAGTAGCACTGAAGCTTCTTGCTCCGCCATCTTGATTGGCACTCGGTTGGACTTCCATGGAAATTGGTTTGGTTTTGTACAAACAGTTCCCTGCTGTGGGCTGGAGTGAGTGGTCAGCTCTGGAGAAGGGGTGTCATTAAACCTTACTTTGGAACCCCCAACTTTCAGAGGGTGTGCAATATTCACCCTGCTCGCGCAAGCTTACGTGATGCCACAGGCTGGCTCTCTTGTTGCTGGACTCATCACCTGCAGATGCCTCATTGCCTTCTCTGGTGATAGGAGCTGGAATCAGACCAACCAGAGGTTTGAGCATTTGCCAGCAGAACAGTAAACACTTAATAGTGTGCAATTGAGGGGTAATTAGAATAAATTAGTAAACAGCCATCGGGCATTGAAAAACAGGTTTAACAGCAGCCTGGGAGGACAGTACATGGTGCATTTGCCAAGATTTGGGGAGCCAAGGGTGAATGAACCATCATCTCAAGCAGGGAGGGGTTCCTGGGATCACAGGACTGCCCGACCCGATCAAGTGGGGGTGTGTGGCTTTGACGTCTGTTTTCTGTCCTGTTCCCTGTGTGTGGTGGAAATAATGGGCATCTGTGGGGGTGGGGCCTTATAGGGGACCTTGTGGTTGCATTTTAGTCTCTCTCAGATTGGGAACCTGCCAGTCCATCTCTCTAGGAGATAATCATGGGCTCTTTATTATTGATTCCAAAAGTGTGGCTGCTGTAGGGTGGACAGGCAAGCCTTACATCTCATCAAATCCTGAGAAATCCCTGCGGTGCTTCGAGTTTGTGGTGGTGGCTCTTGCTCTTTGGTCCAGGACCTAGGGCCTCGGCCTCCCCTGGGCACTTGTTAGGAACCAGAGTCTGGGCCCCGGGCTGCACCAGCTGT
The DNA here is from genome assembly GCA_029593785.1 of Cabassous unicinctus. NCBI lineage: Eukaryota > Metazoa > Chordata > Mammalia > Cingulata > Chlamyphoridae > Cabassous > Cabassous unicinctus. The sequence goes on from JAQZBX010062745.1 coordinate 14,274, forward strand.
GCTGCGGTGGGGGCGGCTGTTGTAACAAGCCCTCCAGAGGATTCTGATGCAGCAGAATTTGAGACCCACTGCTTTGAAGGAACTGTTTACATGCAAAGCAGACCTGAGATGTTGTGAGGGGATAGAAAGGGCCAGGCCAGGGCCTGGGGGCCAAGGAGAGCCGAGGAGCCCCAGGGGCTTTCTGGGCGTTTGGAGGCTCAGCCGCAAGTGCCCTCAGGGGCCTGGCTGAGAAGTGCCCCAGGGCAGTTGCCAGAGGCTGCCTCCCTCAGCCCTTCTCCTGAGGGCCCAGCCAGGGGACCCCCTAACCCCAGGAGCTTGCTGGACGGCCTGGCCCTGCTGCCTTTGACCTCGGCACCCCACAGGCAGTCTGGAGAGTCTTTCCTTGTAACTTTTGCCTTGTTAGGGCCACAGTTGGGGCCGCAAACAGTCTCCTCCCTTAACAGGCTTCTCTAGGGGAAAAAGCTGTCGCTTAGGAGACAGAAGCAGCCCAGGCCTCCCAAGAGGGGCGAGGGCTTTGCAGAGACACAGCTTCAGAGAGGATCTCAGCAGCTGCCAGAGGTGCCCCTTGGGCTGAGGGCTGGGGGCAGCTCTGGAGAAATCCCGGTGGACTGCCTGCCAGCTGCCCCCTTATGGGGAACTGAGCGGAGCCCAGAGCCGGCTCTGCCCTGTGGGAGGCGGAGCCTCCCCTTGGGGCGTCGGTAACCAGGGGCTGGAGGGAAGCTGGTCAGCCCCCGGCTAAGAGACCACAGACTCCCCGAAGGAGAGGAGGCAGCAGAACCCCCACCCGCTTCCTCCCACTGAAGCTCAGGAGTTCCCACTGTGGGAACATTGGAAAAAAAAAAAAGCTATGCGTGAATAAAGTCAAATCGTTTTAAATAAGCTAAGAGAAGCTGGCTATTTAAAGAAACCCTCAGGGAGATCTTTTATTCAGAAGGCAATCACTTGACAAAGTGATTGAGGGTCCTATAATTTATCTACTTCGGGAGGTTAATTTCAGCATTTTGGGTTTCATTTATACCCGTCCGCAGCTACCATGGAGCCCCTTTATTAGACACGGGACGGCCCCTAATACGCGACCCAGCCCTGCTGCCAGCGGTCTCTAAATTGGGTGGGTGCCCGGGCACGGCGCACAGAAATTTAAACAGTGGCCAGGTGACAGGAAGGCCAGCCTGGCGGGATGCGGGTGACTGTGTGAGTCAGGAGGGGCTCACGGTGCGGGGGGCACAGGAAAGGAAGGCCTGAAGGTCTCGTGGTGAGAGACAGCTCGCTCTCCTGCCTGTTTCCTGCCAGGGCTGGGAAGAAACCAGGGCCAGAGCAGTGGCTGTTGTTGGAGCAGTGAGGGGGTTGGCGAGAGGGCCCCCCTGGGGAAACTCCCTTTTTTGGCTCCTAGTGGTCCAAAGCTTCAGAAGGCTACTTGGGAACTAAGGGGACCTCGACTTTTGGAGGTACACAGAGATGTGGCTAGTCTAAAACGGATGTTTAGCTTTGGAAAGTGATTGTGCATCTTTCTTTGATATGGGCTGGTTTCCTATTATTTTCACACACTGTTGAGCTAGATCAGCAAAGCTGCACTTTGAAGATTTGATAGTCCAACATCTGGGCCCTGAGATAGAGCCCCAAGTCAGGGCTAAAGCATTCTGGTACGTCCTGTCTGGGTAGGGGCCTCACGGGATGAGCACACGCGCACATCCTCTCTGGTTGCATTTCCTAAACGCATTCACAGGTGGTTTTGCTGTTGCCACCACGGCTGGGGGCAGAGGGAGACCCCCTGCCTTCAGAGTGTCCTTTGCAAACGTAGCCTCCTCTCATCTGCACCTCAGCATGTGAAGGAGAGGGGGAGGCACCGGTGTGTGCTGGGTCTGGTTCTGAGTGCTGCCTCCCCTCGGCCCAAGGGGTAGGCTTCCAGGAGCAGCCAAGGTGAAGCGGAGCCTTACATGTTTGAGGTGCAGAGACCCCACCAAAGACTTCAGACACCTGCGGGGAGGTGGGGGAGAGACTGCACGGCAACCTTCCTGCAACGCAGAGCTCCCGTCCTGCTCGGTCTTCTCCCGATCCTCCCGGCCCAGAGTTGCCCACCCAGAGACAGTGGACCGCGAGCAGTCACAGGGCCCACCCCGAGCCACTTCAGCTTTGCATTACATCCGTTTCGTGGTTCTCAGCCTTGGCTGCACGTCACAGTCCCTGGGGAGTTCAAAGTACTGCTGCCAGGACCCCGCTCAGAAGTTCTCACCTCACAGGGCCAGGGCAGGGTCCAGGGATCCGTATTTTTCAGGTTACAGGTTTATTTTAACATGTGGCTCGAGTGGAGGGCTCCAGGGCTGACAGAAGCTCTTGGCTTCCCTGTGGCATGGCAGTGTGGTCTTTTCTTCCAGTCCTGCTGATGAAAATGTGGATGAACTCAGGCTAAGCCACATGTTGACGGGCAGGTACACATGTTTAATGAATTAAAAGAAAAATAATTTTCGGACTTTGGGGGTTGTCCTGAGTGGTGAAGCAGCGACGAATGTAGGCCATTTTCCATCAGAATATACCATGCAGAACTGGGTGGGAGAGAGTGTGGCCTGTGATGTGAACTGTGGTCTATGCTTGGTGGCAAGGCCCCAGGATGTGTATATCCATTGCGGGTGTAGTACCACGCGGATGGGGAATGGTTGTGTG
>JAQZBX010062746.1:0-16837 GCA_029593785.1 Cabassous unicinctus
AATAGGACATCCTCAAAATTAAAAACTTTTGCACTTCAAAGGAGTTTGTTAAGAAAATGAAAAAGCAGCCTACTCAATGAGAGAAAATATTTGGGAACCACTTATCTGATAAAGGCCTAATATCCAGCATATATAAAAAAATTCTACATCTCAAAATAAAAAGATAAAGAACCCATTTGAAAAATAGGCAAGAAATTTTAATAGACACTTTTCCAAAGAAGAAATATAAATGGCTAAAATCCAAATGAAAAGATGCTCAACATCACTAGCTATTAGGGAAAAGCAACTCAAAACTACAATCAGATATCATCTTACACCTACTAGACTGATGGCTATTTAAAAATCAGAGAACTACAAGTGCTGAAAAGAATGTGGAAGAAAGGAACCCTCATCCACTGCTGGTGGGAATGCAGAATGGTGCAGCCATTTTGGAGGACAATTTGGCAGGACCTCTGGAAGCTAACTATAGAATTGCCATATGATCAAGCAATCCCACTGCTGGATATATGCCTAGAAGAATTGAAAGCAGGATCATGAACAGATATATGCACACCAATGTTCATAGTGGCATTAATAACTATTATCAAAAGTTGGAAGCAACCCAAGTGTCCATCAACAGATGAATGGATAAGCAAAATGTGGTATATACCTACAATGGAATATTACTAAGGTGTAAGAAGGAATGCAATACTGACACATGCAAGAATATGGATAATCTTGAAGACCTTATGTTGAGTGAAGTAAGCCAGTCACTGAAGGATAAATATTACATGACCTCACTTATATGACCTAAGCCTATTGAGCAGACTCACAGAGCTAGAGTCTGGAAGATAGGTTTACAGGAGAAAGAAAGGGAGTAGAGTGTGGTGAGCTGATGCTCAATATTGGCAAAACCCATGAGAAGGTGGAAGCAGTGGATGGGGGTGATGGTGGTACAGGGAGGTGAATGGGGTCTATGGTGCTGTAATGTGAGAGTGAGTGGGGTGGGCTCGGTTAGACTATCAATGGAGGGAGGGCTGGAAAAAGGAACAGGTAAACTCTAGGGATTTCTAGGTCTGTGGTTGAATCTACAATGGTGGGAATATTCTTTTGGTAAATATGGCAGGGGAGGGTCACTGATGCAGGGCGTTGGTGGGGGAGGGATATGTGGGAAAGGGTGCATCTTGAGCATACTTCAATGGAATATGAATGTGTTCATCTTGTCATAGGGTATCATCTCAGTGGGTGGAAACCCATACAATAAACAACAAAATATTAAATTCTCATCCTGGAGAGTCCTGCTATGTTCTCAAATAGAGGAGCAAGAATCTCTTGAGTACATAGGCAGTGCCTAATAAAAGAAAACAGACCAGTATGTCAAGTCCTCAATATTAATGCATGTAACTATGAACCTTATTCTTCAAAAATTAAAACTTACTGGTTGACATAGGTTCCAAAAGGAGGGTGAGGGAAGAATAGGTGGAATGTAGGACATTTTGGGGGTATTGGAATTGTTCTGCATTACCTTGCATTGAAGGATACAGGCCATTATACATTTTGTCAGAAGCTATAAAAGTGGACGGTGTAAAACGTAAACCATAATGTAAACCACTGACCATGGTTAGTAGCAATGCTTTAATATTTGTTCATTAAGTGTAACAAATGTACCATACTTAAGTAGGATGTTATTGGTGGAGGAGGATGTGGGGGGATATATGGGAATCATATATATATATGAACCCAGACCTCATACAGGGGAAGCAGGCACTCAACCACCAAGCTACACCTGCTCCCCACCCCTATATTTTTTATGCGACTTTGCCGTAACCTAAAGTTTCTTGGAAAATAAAGTGAAAAAAAAAAGACACTGAGGCAACATTAAGAAGAAATTGTCAATATACCTAAAAGATAACAGATCTTATGGTGATGAAAGGCGCAAGGCAAAAATATATATATATATATTTATTATTTATTTTTTGGTTATTTTTTAATTTAATTTAATTTAGTTTAGTTTAGTTTAATTTAGTTTAATTTAATTTAATTTTTGGCTTTGTTTTCGGGGAGGTTTTGGATTGCAGAAAGGTTGCACCTGTGGCAGGGGAGGATTACTGGTGTGGGGTGTCAGTGGTGGAGGGATGTGTTGGGAGGGGTGCACCTGGAATATGAATGTATTCATGTGGTCATGGGGTGTTGTCTCAGTGGGTGGAGACCCACACAATACCCGAGGGAATATTGAATTCCCATCCTGGGGACTCCTGCTACATTCTGTAATAGAGAGGCAAGAATCCCTAGAATACATGGTCAGTGACTAAGGAAGGAGGACAGATCATTATACCAGGCCCTTGATATTGCATGCTTATATTTCTGAACCTTGTTCATTTGAAATTGAAACTTAGCCTAGTAATATATACTGCCTGAGTTACCTCCTGAAAGCTACCTTGTTGCTCAAGTGTGGCCTTTCTCTAAGCCAAACTCAGCATATAAACTCACTACCTTCCCCTCACCGTGGGACATGACTCTCATGGATGAGCCTCACTGGCACTGAGAGATTATTACCAAGCACCAACTAGTGATGCATTTGGAAAAAGACCTAGACCAAAAGGGGGAAATATTAAATACAAATGAGTTTTTATGGCTAAGAGATTTCAAAGTGAATTGGGAGGTCATTCCAGAGGTTACATTTATGCACATCTCAGAAAGATCTCACTGACAGCCACAGTAAACAGTGCTTCAAGCATGGGAGTTCTTGAGGGCTCTAGAGACACCTAGACACTATAGGCAGGATAGATAACCCCAGGAAATTGGCACCCCGTCAGTGGGCCTTACCTTGGAATATATGATAACCTATCTCCCCAATGTACCCAAGTTAGACTCATGAATAATTTTCCTACACGTGGTTCTTTTGTCCCTTTCATTTGAACCTATAATTAGCATTATTCCTGTTAAATATATGTCTCAGAAACTTAAATCTTCCAGCTGTTCATATGCCGGTTGAGCCCTGAATCTCAGCAAAGTTGCAGCCAACACCTACTCTCCAGTTGGTCTCATCCAAGACAACTAAGAAAAGGATGATGATGGACAATGCCCATCTACAACTGCAAGCAAGATGGTTCCATTCATCTAACCCATGGGTTCTAAGCCCTTTCTCAACTGGAAGCAGAGTGTACATTGCAATCTGTAGCAGTTTGATATTGTTTTCATGAATTCCAAAAATGGATATTGGATTATGTTTGTGAACTGTCTGTTGCTCTGGGCATATTAGATCAGATTGGATTCAGAGGTTTCACTTTTACTTGATTAAATTATGACTAGGGTTTTGATTGGACCACATCAGTAGGATGCAAAATCCCTGCCCCTTTGATGGGCAAGGACTCACAGAGAAAATAACAAGGCAGGGGAGACAGAGTTTTGAGCTGGAGCCCTGGGATATAAACATGCAGGAGAAGAACACAGGGGATTACAGATGCCTCCATAGACACAGCAGAGGGCACAGGAAGAGAAGCTATAGTTCATAGCTGACCTTGTGGAGAGAACAGAGGAGCTGAGCCTAGAGAGAGATGAGACTTATCCAAGCCTACAGCTGATCTTGGAAGACACTGGGACCACAGGGTCTTAAGAGGAAGAGAAAGGCTGGACCCTTGCAGACGTTGGCAGCCATCTCGCTCCAACACGTGACAACAGACTTTGGTGAGGGAAGTAACTTATGCTTTATGGCCCAGTATCTGTAAGCTTTTACCCCAAATAAATACCCTTTATAAAAGTCAACAGATTCCTGGTACTTTGCATCAGCACCCCTTTGGCTGACTAATGCACCATCCCAAAATCCTCAAGATTGAGGAATGAACAAACATAAGGTGGGAATGCTACTATGGACTAAATTGACTTATTATTATTCTAGTAATGGAAGAACTTGTAACATTGATATAAAGACAGTGGTCACCAGCGGTTCTGAGGGGAGGGAGAGGGAAGAATAGATGTAACATGGGGCATTTTGGGGACATTGCAATTGTTCTGCATGATATTGCAATTGTGGATACAAACCATTATACATTTTGTCAAAACCTATAAAATTGTGTAGTGCTAAGTGTAAACCACAATGAAAACTATAGACCATGCTTAGTAGCAATTCTTTAATATACGTTCATCAAATGTAACAAATGTACCACACTAATGAAAGGTATTGTTAATGGGGGAAAGTGTGGGAGGAGGAGGGGGTCTGGTATATGAGAATCCCCTTTATTTTTGATGTAGCATTTGTGTAATCTAAAGCTTCTTCAAAAATAAATAAAAAAAAAAGACATTATGGGCAAAGTAAAAATTTTCATTGTCTTTTTGTTCATCTGGCTCTTCACCTCTTCCCTTGCTTTTTTAGGCACACATTTCCATGTCTTCTTTTATTTTTTTTTAAACTCTGTTTCCTATAACTACATTTATATAAAAGTTTCTTTGTCATTCTATTTGTTGAATAATTTAATGAAAGATTCCCAAATGATTTTGCAAAAAAAGTACAACGAAAATTTATAGATATCTTTCCTTTAAAAAATGTTCAATACCATTGTAAGGTATGTTGTTTTCATTTTCCAAATTGTTTTCCAAAGGCTCAAATATTTCTAAAATTTAATATGTGAAAGATAGCACTGAGGGAGGATGTGTTGCCATGTTAAGTTACATTTTTATTCAGTATTGATTTTACCATATTTTCTGGTTCACTTACTATGTATATGTGTGTGTGTATATATATATACACACACAAAAATATGTATATACATATAAAGGTATGCAGTTCAACAACTATAGCTTCTATTGCCTGACCACCAATTCTACATGTATTTCTTTTCCCTACATTCCTTTATTTATTAAGAACATTGCTTTTACTGTGGCACTAGCCTCCATTAAAACTTATGTTTTTATTATCACTGGAAACAGACATACAGTTTTTCCAGCATCAGCTTAAGACGTAGAAAGCTGAGAAGAATAGCATCCTCACCTTTTTAATAACACTAATGACACCAAACAGAGCCTGAAAATCTGAAAATTACCACCTTTTCTTGAACTCATCAGAGAAAGAAAAGGAAAAGGACAAAACCACAACTGGATCTTCCTACGATATGTCTTCTATGGGACTGAAACCTTACATTTTACTACATTGTACTTTATACTCTAGTGAAAACCCATTACACAGGAAGAAAAAGCAGACAAACAATTCTTTACCCAGAACACTTTTTCCAGTAATGGAAGAACAAACATTCTTTTCAAGTACAAATGGAACTTTCACCAATATAAACCATATTCTAGGTAATACAACCAACCCAATAAAATGTAAACAAATTGAAATAACACAAAGTATATTCTTGGACCATTACAGAATTAATCTATAAACCAATAATACAAAACTATCTAGAAAATTCCCCTGATATTTAGCAATTTAACATTTTACAACTCGATACCCCATGGGTCAAGCGGGAAATCACAAGGGATTTCAAATATTTTAAATTGAATGAAAATGAGAAAAAAAAATTAAATATGTGGGACACAGCTGAAGCTGTGCTGAGAGGAAAGCTGATAGCATTAAAAGCAAATATTAGAAAAGCTAAAAAAAGAAGAGTAAATTAAAACAAAGAAAGCACAATGAAGAAAAAGAGCAGAAAACAATGAAATAGAAAACAGATAAATGAGAGAAAATAAATGAAACCAAAACCTGAATCTTTCAAAGAATTAGTACATTTGATACACCTGAAACCAGTATAAGAAAGTATGAAAGAAGACACAGATCACACATACCAGGAATGAAAGTGATATCACTACAGATCCTAGAGGCACTAAATGGCTAATAAGGGAACATATGAATGACTTTATTGTATGCTCGTACATTGACAACTTAGATGAAAATGAGTAAAGAAATGATAACCTGAATAACCATATATCTATTAAATAAAATGAGTTTGAAATTAAAAATTTTTAACAATAAAAATTCTAGTGGTAGATTGTTTCACTGGTAAGCCCTACCAAACAGGTAAGAGATCCTACCAATATTATAAAAAATCTCCCAGAAATATGAGGTGAAAATACTCCCAATTCATTTTATTACACTAGCATTACTTAATATCAAAACCAAAAATATTACAAGAAAAGAAATTGCAGAGCAGTATCCCTCATGAATCTAGATGTTGAAATTTTCAACAAAATGCTTATAAATAAAATCCAAGTATATAAAATGGATAATAAATCACAAAGTAGGGTTTACCCTGGAAATGTATGGCTGGTTCAATATTTTAAAAATGAACCAATTGTTGTTAATGTGCCATTTATGTTTGTAAAGAATGTTTATTTTCTAATTCTTGAGAAAATTTAAAATTTTTAAATAATAGAAAAAACCTCCCCTCTTCTAATTAATATTCTTATTTCTTACTGTTTTCTGATTGTATTGAGTGTAACTCCTAGAGAAAATTTAAATATAGCATGACAAATTTAATGAAAGTATATATAACATATTTAATATACTACTACATATTATGTATTATAACATGCACAAAATAAATTATTTTCTAGAACTTAACATATTCATATTAGCTATTTTGGTTTTGAAATCTTCATTATGTAAGGCTAGTGTTTTCCTCTTTCCAATTTGCTCAAAGCTTGTTTTTTCTGTTTTTGAATTTAATAGATTTAATACAAAATTTCTTCAAATAATTTTAACATCTGTTAAGATTTTCTCATCTTTGTGCATCAAAGTGTTAAGTTATATTAATATATCCTTTTACTGAAACCCTCACATTCCTGCATAAACTTTATTTTATTTAATTGTTAATGATCATTTTAATGTACAGGTTTAGATTATTAATGTTATTGATCCATTCTGAATTTCCATTCTAAAAGTTAGCCTATGGATTTTCTTGTGCTATCTCCATGATTTAGTGTGAGAATTATGCTTGATTTATAAAATTAACTGAGAACTCATCGCTTTCCACAATGAAGAAAAAAATTAGCAAACATGAGTGTTATCTGTCCTTATTGGTTTTATAGAACTTAACAATATCTGGCCCCAGAGTACTGAGGGAGAACTCGAATATGTTCTTTTTCTTCTCTTCCAAAAAATCTATTGTCACTGCCTGCATTTTGAAACAATGCAGAGAAAACAGACCATTTCATGGAGATATTTCATTGTTTTGTTTTTATATTTGTTTTACCAGAGATTCAGGGAGGCATCTACCAAGACTTGAGTTTTATCAAACTATGCGGTATTTTATAAAATATTGTGTCCTACTCCAAACTTCCAATGTTTGTTCACTATATCATTTTTTTTCCATAAGCTTTGCTAGTCCAGAGTGCTTTTTCTCTGCCTTTGCCTCCTTCTCACTCAGTCTACATGGCAAACTCCTATTCATCCTCCAAGGACCAGTTAATTGATCACCTCTTCTGTGGTAGGCAGAGTAAGTGGCTCTCTTCTCTATGCTCCTTCAGCATTCTGCTCCTGCTTCCTTCATAGTACACGTTGCATCATGCTTATTTTTTGTCTTTAACTAGATTGTCTTTAACTAGATTTAAATAGAACACTCAATGACAATTGATTCATCCCTGTATTCATAGGCTCAACACAGTGTCCAATGCATAGTAGCTGCTAAATAAATGTATATTCAACAAATGTGCATATGAGTCATGCTAGCTCATTTCATGGAGACATTTCATTGTTATTCATAAAATTATACAATAGTGTTCTTTTAAGTTTTTAATCTCTCCTATATTTTTGCCTCCCCTTCCAAGTGTTATGGATTTTTGTATTTTAATTTCCTGTATTTTTCTTAAATACTTTTACCAGAAGTTTCACTATTTTTTCCAAAAAGCTAGTTCTTGGATTTATTGATTGTTTTATATTTTTTTTTTTGTTAGTTTTCTAATATATTAATTAAAGATTTTATCTTTATAAAGTACTTTATCATATTCTCTCATATTTTTTATACCCTGGGGTGTGAGGTGGGAGTTATTTGAAGAGTTATTTATCTCCATTATTTCCATTTTTCTAGTCCAATAATTAAAGTGTTTGATAAAATATTATTTTATAAACATATTTTCTGCTCCTTTTATATCTATGTAATTCTAATTGCCATTTATATATAAGACTGTAACTGGAGATAATATTTGTGTTTGATCCTATAGTTATTTAGGGGACTGTTTTCTTTTTACTTTCCATTTTCATTGTAAGTACATATTTTATAAACATCTATTATGACTTGATTTTTTGTTATTGAGTCTCATTTTTGTAATATCTCTTTCTCCTTCTTCACTATTATTAAGCTGCCAGCGCTTCCTCAGCTGCTGTGATGGTGTCTAATGTGCAGTATCTTCCCCGGTCCATTGTTTACATGGTTGCTAGGGTGACATAATCTGGGTAGTCAGATATCCAACTTACTATATTAATATCTACATGAAGAATCTCAGAAGAAAAAATTTTATCATCTTCTGTTGGTGTGTTAAACCCTGAAGAGAATCCCCTAAGTTACCATTTTGTTTAAAAGAAACTTTTTTGCAACCTCAGGGCAAAAGTAAACCATAATTCAACCAATTTATCAAAAATCAAACCATTTGGGCCAGAATTAATAATGTGTTATCATCAAGATAAATTAGTTCTGACAAGAGTTCTGTACTTTCGTATATAAAAATAAGTAAGTAATCAAACTCGGAGATGAAGCTTAGCAGAGGCTGATAGGCAGGAATATTTTTTCAACACATCACAAATATAGTGAAAGTCTATACTGTTTCCAGTTACTCTTTCTATTGATTTCCCTTTTGACCTTCCAGTAAGAACAGGCTCATGTTCATCATAAAGTGCTCAGGACTTGGAATAGGATGTTGGTGATAGCTGCTATCAGGAGTCCTGTGGGTGTGTCAAAAGATATCAAATTTCCCTTGAAATTGCATTCTAAGGAGAAGCTGCTACTGCTTTTGATAGGAAAAACACAAGTTAAAAATGGTCTAAATTTCCTCCAGCCTTACCAGTGTGTGAGGGTACATTTGGGAGTGTGTCTTACAACATGACTTTGGCCACAGAACATTTAGCCCTCACCAGATTAATCACCAGAAAGCCAGAATCCAAATCCTTCCTTTGGATTCCAAGAATCCCTGTATTGTCTTGTTTGCTATAAAGTAGTCATAATGGCCCTTTCTTCTCATCCTTTGGCATCCAGTATCGTTCCTTCTCTATTTCCCATTGTTTTTATTTAGATTCCTGTCCTTATGGGAACTTCATTCTTTTTACGTTTCAAAGTATCTCCTCACCAACATTAACTAATGTCAGTTTTTGCTCTTTGTCTCTGTCTTAAGATAATTACCATTTTCATGAACAGCCACTTCTTTGTTCTGAAACAGCAAGGGTATGTTTAGCAATTCCGAGTCATAGAAAAACTCTATTTGAATGGAACTAGGAGATCATCATTTTGAACACACCTTAGAGGTACAAAGTGGGAGCACAGCATTCATTAAGTTCACACACAACTTGCCTACGGAAGACGTAGGGCTGGAATCTGAGAGTCCTGAATTTAGGCCTGTGTGCTTTCTTCTCCAACAGCCACTTTCTAACTTTTTAAAGCCCCAGAATACTTTAAATGGCATATTCCATTCAGTTCCGGAATATAAAACCAATAAAAATGGAGCTAAATTAATATAAATGAAAAAGTCGACCCAGTCTGTTCAACCTCCCCACCTCTTCTCCTACAGCAGGCTTTGAAGCGGTCCGAAGATGCATAATTTGAAAACTACTGCAGTGGAAAACTTTAGAGAAAAGAAAGGGGAATTGTCCATGCCAGCACCCAAAGGAGGAGGAGATGATGGAGTAGGGCTGTGAAGGAAGAATTGCAATTTTAACTAAGGGGCTCAAGATATACCTCATGAAGAAGGTGGCATTTGAGTAAGGATTTTATAACTAGTGGGAGAGCAATCCATGTGGGTACCAATGGGGAGCATGCTCCAGACAGAGGGACCAGCCCTTGCAAATGCCTGGGCATGTCCAAGGCAGTCCAAAGATGTATGTGGAAATAGGAGAGAGGACGTTTCCAACTGCTAGCCTGCCAAGTCAAATCAGAGAACCCTGGGATTCTTGTCGTAATAGATGTAAGCTAAATCATCTTTTGCATCATCTTCATTGAAATGACAACCCCTCGCCAACCTTCCCACTGGACAAAATATTATCTACCCTTACTCTCCTATGTGTGTGAGGGGTGGGAGTAGGTGTGCTTCTGATTATATCATAAATCTATTAACAGAAAGCTTATCATCCATCTTCTTCTAGATGATGTCAGTTATTGCTACAGGTGTAGACACCTCCTTACATGCTGACTGGGGCACCTATCAAACTGAGAAGACAGAACTACCAGGGGAAAAGTGATGTGCATATGGGTTGTGTTATTCTCACATATAGGCTTATTGGGGTAGACGATTGCATGAATTGTTTTGGAGGCTGAGAAGATGTTTTGTTTTTTGATGTTGTTGCTTTATTTTTGTTTTACCAGAGATTCAGGGAGGCATTTACCAAGACTTGAGTTTTATCAAACTATGCAGTATTTTACAAAACATTGTGTTCTACTCCAAACTTCCAATGCTTGTTCACTATCTCATTTCTTTTCCATAAGCTTTGCTAGTCCAGAGTGCTTTTTCTCTGCCTTCGCCTCCTTCTCACTCAGTCTACATGGCAAACTCCTATTTTTCCTCCAAGGACCAGTTAATTGATCACCTCTTCTGTCGTAGGCAGAGTAAGTGGCTCTTCTCTGTGCTCCTTCAGCATTCTGCTCCTGCTTCCTTTGTAGTACATGCTGCATCCTGTCATTGCCATATATGCTCATTTTTTGTCTTTAACTAGATTGTAAGATCCTTGAGGAGACTCAGTGACAATTGATTTATCCCTGTATTCACAGGCCCAATACAGAGCCCAATGTATAGTAGCCTCTAAATAAACATATATTCAACAAATGTGCATATGAGTCATACCAGCTCAACCTTTTTGCAGGCACATGTTGCTTAAATGAATATTTTGGACAGTCTTGGATTAATTTTCAACATAATTTTTATTTTGAAAATTAAGAGACAATCACTGTGGCTGTTATTTGCGATTATATAGATGTAAAATAAAACCTCCCTTGGGTCTCACCCAACTTGAACTGCATTTGTACTAAACCATTTTTTGCTTTGTATAGGTTATAGTTCTGAGAAACTAGAATACTCATTCCTTTTCAGGAAATGAGGTTTCTATATCAGAGAAATAAAGTGCCTTAGCCAAGATTCATTCATTTATTTATTCATTCCACACAGTTACTGAACTGTAGGCACTGTGCTAGACATGTGGACATATCAGTGAATGAAAAAGAATAAGACCTCTGCTCTTATGGTAAAAGGAAATACATTGCTGAATTTTTAAAACAGAAAATAGAGCAGCATAAGGGGGATCAGTAGTGTCCGATATAAGGGAGAAGGTTTTGGTATTAATAGGGTGAGTCTAATTAAGAAAGTGACCAGTGAACAAAGATTTAAAGGAAGAAGTGGAAACATGTAAGGGGCCTCAGCTCAGTGGGGTCTCCTACGAACTGGAGCTTTCTATAGCAAGGAACACAGAATAGAGACCTAAAATAGCCAAACAAAGCCAGCAAACACTCCTGGAGCCACGTATTAAGCTCTCCAAGTAGCAGCGGCCTGCAGAAACGGCACCCATAAAATATTATAATAGCACAGCCATCTCCAAGGTGAATCTGATCTATGCATCTTAAAGACAGCAAAATGTGTCCATCACGGCATTGCTTTGCAAATATTTTTAAAGATCAAGGAAACTGGCCAATTTGGAAATGTTTAAAATGGAACATTTTTATATCACCTAATATATTACCCATCCTTTAACAATACATTTTGTGAAGCATGTCTCAGGTACAGCTGTGCCCCCCACTGCCTCGTCGGCTGAACTGGCTGAATTAACGCTGTTGTAAAAGGCTGAGTGATGATAGATGCGTGACACGTTCCCTGGAGGTCGCTATGCTCAAGACAGGCTGATGTTCCCTTTACTTTGTGAGCTCCTATCAGATTTTGCCACTTGTAGAAAATTGATTTGGGCAAGGTATCATTAGTGTTGTTATGATTTTATTCTTGCCAGAAACTTGCCATTTCAAAGTGTTTTCCTTTCTGGATTGAGAAACAAAATAATGAGCCAGTACTTTTATACCCTGCGAGGCCTCATTCGTTTACATTCACTTCCTGTTTAGGCTCCCTGGGTCCTATGATTTGCACAGTGCTGCTCGACCCAGGGCATCTGATCACAGCAGGGGCAAGTGAGGCTGGATATTGCAAGATACCTAGGTTGCGAGTATGTTGGCTCAGGGATCCTACTGCCTTCAGCATCATGTCCATATATATGTGCCGAGACATTTGATAAAGAGGAACCAACTTTTTTGCTTTGTGCTAAAATCTCTGATGGGTCAATGCCTGTCTGCTCACAAAGCTGTTTGCAGAGGCCAAGCACCATAGAACTCCCTGCTGGCCGAAATCTTTCAGACCCTTGACCTGCCAGTTGTTTTGTGTTTTGCCTTTACATGACAGCACTATCAAGTAGTCACCACTTTGTCCAGGCCAAAGCAGATTGGCGATAGAAAAGTGACTGGGTTACAAAATAGTATTTCTAGTCTTTGTGTGGCCTGACTCCATCTACTCTGTGGGCATCCCCGCCTTCAGTCCCCCTACTTGTAGAAATCTGCAAGGGAATCTCACAGATGATTCTGGTCTATCAGCTGCTATCTCCTGTGTTATTTCCTTCTGGGTCAGTTTTCTGTGATATTTTATATCAGCCGCTTAAGCCATCAGAGCATCCAAATCAGGCAAAGATGAGGTTTCTGGTCTGGTTCTCTGTCGCTGCCTAATGGACACCTCAAAGCTCGGTGGCTTCAAACAACCACCATTTTATTTGCTCGTCATTCTAACGCACGGGCTGGGCTGAGCTGGTCTTCCAGTGATCATCCCTGAGCTGTGTTTGGCTGGCAGGGCAGCTGGGACCTGGGCTCTCAGCTGGGATGCTGCACGGCCACGCATCTTTCTCTGCCCAGGTAATCCCAGAGCTTCCCAGTACCATGTAACCTCTCCACTTGGTCTCCCCATGTGCTCTACAATAGGATGGCTGGACTTCTTCCATGGCAGTTCAAGGCTTCCAAGGGCACAAAAGCAGTAGCTGCCAGATATTCACAAGGCTTAGCCCCGAAACTGGCATGCCATATCTAACACATTCTGTGTGTTACAGCAAGTCAAAGGCCAAGGCCATGTTACAGAGTCTGCTCTGGACTAGGGGGAGGAAACCAAGGTACCTGGGTACATCTCGAAGACTGAGCCACCTGCCTTGCCTCATCCTTGGCTGGTGTCTCTTCAAGAGAGAAGGAGGAGACAATGAATCACGGGGGAGCACCAGTGTAGGAGAGTGCCACAATCCACCCTCTGGTTCATAATGACTCCCATTCTTCCCCAATGCAAAATATACTCACAAAAAACCCCCAACCCCCTGCCAGCGCTCAAGAAGAATTATCCCACTTTAGTATCATGTTTGGATTTGAGGAACAGGATATCGTCTCCTAAATCAGACCCAGGATAAAATGAGGACTGTGTGTGTTTCTCCTCAGCAGTTCACTGAGTATGCCTCCTTTCCATCTGTAGGCCTGTGAACTGCTTCCCCACACAAATACACTGGTGACATAAGTAGAATAACTGAAATGGCCCTCCCATGCAAAAGGGAGGTAAAATGGGATGCATATCAGCTGCTGGTTTAGAGAAATTCTGAAATTACCATTATAAATCCCAGAGGGAGGGCGTTTTTCTTGATTAGGGTTCAATTCTGCTGCTTGGAAAGTGTGTTTGTGTGCGTGTATGTGTGTGCACGTGTGACTTTCCTCTGGGCTGCTGCTTCTGCCCACTGCATCATCCTTCCCTTTAAATATGAAATGACCTATGTTTGTAGCTTAATGGCATTTGTCATTTTGAACTATCTGTCCCTTTTAGTCTAAGCTGGTGGTGTTTCCATCAATTTAATGATATTTTTAAAAAATTTAATTTATTTAACCCACAGAGTTTGTGGGTAAAATACACCAAGTATAAGCTATGGACTACAGATAGCAGTAATAGCAGTAATATTATGACAATGTTCTTTGAACACTTGTAACAAATGTGCCACAACAATGTAAGGCGCTGGCGACAGGGCGATGTGTAGGAATCCTGTATGGTATGCATGCTTGTTTTGTAAACTCACAACTTCTCTAATAAAAAATTGCAGGTTTCCTATGCATCACTAGATAAAGTTGCACCCTTAAATCTCTTCTAGACAAGTTACACTCTACTTTGGGCTGCTGTGGGACAATGCCCTTAAGATTCTTAGAAGTCCTTTTGTCTAGCTGACGCTACAAAGGCAGAACATTAAATCTTTCTGAGGTCTTAACAAAAGATTTAGAGCTGCATTCTGGACTTGATCTCGACACTGAAGCCGCCTTTTCCTGGCAGAGTCCTGAATTTGATCTTTGCCCACAGGCTATTTCTTACTTTGAGAATCTCTTGTTGACTGGGAAGCTGAGAATGAGAAACAGTTTTATTTTCCAAACTAGCAAGTCCAGGATTGGAATTTTTTTCTTTAGATTCTACCTGAAAACTGAATGGTTCATTCTTTAGTTCTCCCTCTATTTGTAAGTTAAATGCAACTAGAAGAAAGCAGTTGGGACTTTCAACATCCAGCCTGGATATCTGCTTAGGTAGAAGCACAAAGTCTTAGAGTAAATTTCCCAACTTCCAACTTACCAAAAATAATAGTTCTGTAGAAGATTCTGTCACTATATAACATGATATGCCTTTCCTCCAACCCCTTTTAACAATTTCTTCACTGCTTTTCTAGGCTCCAATAACAGGCTTTTCGTCACTCTTGGCGTCTCTTCTCCACTCAGTCTCGGTGTTGGTGTCACATTTTTAGGTAATTGTCACGGCAGCACCCCATTTCTGATGCCAATTTCAGCTTCAGATTTCTATTACTCAAAGCACGTTTATCCTATGACTGCCCCTCCATTGTATATTGGAAGCAGAGAGCGTGTTCTCTTGGTTTCTCAGGTCCACAGCCACAGGGGAATTGTGTCCCTGGACAGACCATTCCTGTCACTGATTTTGAAAAGATTTTGTACTTAATATTGCTATTGAAATGACTTAAGAGTTTGGGAATATTGTGATGGAATGAATTTTGCACTTGGAAAGGACATGCCTTTTTTGGGGTCCAGAGGGTGGAGTGTGATGGGTTAAAGCTGGATGGACCCCAGAAAATCATGTTCTTAAATTTAATCCATTCCTATGGGTGTGGACCCATTGTAAGCAGAATACCTCATTCAGAGTAGGTCTTAATCCTCTTACTGGAGTCCTTTAAATGAGAATGAAATTCAGACAGAGAGAGAAAGACAGGCAAGCAAGAAGCTGAAAGAAATGAAACATAGAAGAGAAGGGCGAGACCAGCAGAGGCTGCCATGTGCCTTGCCATGTGACAGAGGAGTCCAAGATCATGGGCAGCTGGTCTTCAGGGAGAAAGCATCATTTGATGATGCCTTGATTTGGACTTTTTTGCAGCCTCAAAACTGTAAGCTTGTAAGCTAATACATTCCATTATAAAAGCTGACCCATTCCCGGTATATTGCTTTCAGCAGCTAGCAAACTGCAATACGTGGGTTCCAAATATTTTCTCCAATTCTGTAAATTGTATTTTCATTTTCTTGATAATGTCCTTGGATGCTAAGAAGCTTTAAATTTTGATGAAATGAAATTAATCCATTATTTTGTTGTTGTGGTTTGGGTTTTTGCTTGCCATATCAAAGAATCCCTTCAAATACCTGTCCTGAAGATTTTCCCGTACGTTTATTCTAAGAGTTTTATGGTTTTAGCTATTATATGTAGGTCATTAATCCATTTTGAGTTAATTATATATAGATTGTGAGATAGGGGTTGAATTTATTTGTTTTGCATGTAGAAATTCAGTTTTCACAGCACCATTTGTTGAAGAGACTATTATTTTCCCATTGAGGGTAGTTGGAACCCTTGTCATAAATTAATTGGTAATAGATGTGTGGATTTATTTCTTGACTCTCCATTCTATTAAATTAGTCTATATATCTATTCTTATTCTCATACCACACTATTTTGATTATTGTTTCTTTGAAATAACTTTTGAAATTGGTAAGTGTGAGTCCCTCAACTTTGTTCCCCTTTTACAAAATGGTGTTGGCTATTTGGGGCCCTTGCAATTATATATGAACTTAAGGACTGGCTTTTCCATTTCTGAAAAAAAAAACAGGCTGCTGAAATTTTTATCAGGATTGTATTGACTCTGCAGGTCACTCTGGGTAGTGTTGACATTTTAACACCAAGTTTTACAATCAATCCATGAACACAGATGTCTATTTACTTAGGCTTTCTTTGTTTCAAAAATGTTTTCAGTGCCCAAAGTCTTTCACATCCTTAGTTCCATTTATTCCTAGATATTTTATTTGTTTAGATACTATTGTAAGTGGAAATGTTTTCTTGATTTTGTTTTCAGATGGTTCATTGCTAGTTTATAGAAACACAGCTGATTTTTGAGTGTCGATCTTGTTCCCTGCAACTTTGCTAAATTCATTCATTATCTCTAGTAGCTTTCTTGTGGATTTTTTGGGATTTTCTATATATAGGATCATGTCATCTGCAAACAAAGGTAGTTTTTCTTCTTTCTGCCCAATTTGGATGGCTTTTATTTCTTTTTCCTTTCTTTCTTTTTTTAATTTTTTTACCTAACTACTCTGGCTAGAACTCCTGTACAACAATGAATAGCAGTGGCAAAAGTGGGTCCTTT